>WSYH01002376.1:0-88746 GCA_036426205.1 Ascaphus truei
AAAAAGAGAGTATTAATAGCTAGCCTAAATGGGGACACATTAGACAAAATCATAAATTTATTGTAAGTGATGTAATTTCGTGTTATTAAATACTTTTTTTGTAGACGCGTGGCGGGGGCGTCAAAAAGCATGGTTTGCCCTCCTTGATGAAACCATGTGACGTGCACTGACGTAATGTATTTTGAATTACATCAAGCACGGTGGTCCCAAGAAAATTCATGGCTGAAAAGGGGGGCTCGGCCTAAAAAGTTTACTCACCCCTGTCTAGACAGGTCTGCAACCATTGCCTTCAACCCTTATCACCTTAGCATACAGTGCATTCCTGCAGCAAGGGATCTGTATGGGTCCATGGAAAACGGATTTCAGGCAAAAGGCGACACTTGTGTGCATGTCATTTCCCAGAATCCCTTGCTGCAGTGAAAAGCATGTATGCTGTGATTAATGGTTGAAAGGCAGGGTTGCAACAGAACCTGTCTAAGACGTGATTATATATATATAGATATATATAGCTATATATATATATATATATACCACACATATATACATACGTACAACACAAACATTCAACACAATCTATATACAGTATGCCTATATTAATAGTTATCCAATAATGCTTAATAGTTCATGTCATTTTGGATTGATGGCTTTCTGTATTCTCGTAAATTTCTGCATATGTGGGTATGAAGCCCAGTAAACAATGCATGCCAGTTATGTATCTTTACTTATAGTGCGTAGTTAAGCAAAAATAGATAGCCATGTAACAGGGAGTTATCCTGTTCAGGTAATGTGCCTCTAATCCAGCAGTGTGGTGGTTAACTGCTGCGTAGTCAATTAACAAAACCACCTGCCTGATTAATTGCTTAGAAAAGGCCTGTTCTTTGAGACAGGAAAGAGAGGTTGTCCTACTCTCACAACTGTGAGACTGACATGGGGACAGACGTCTTGAGTATTACCAGAAGAGGTGCTTGCAGGACACAGGGGAAACTTCTAAACCTAAATGCTGACAAACCTGAAGAAAAGGTAGCAACCAGGAACAGAGAAGATTTTCCCTCCAAAACCACAAGGAAACAGAGATAAGACTTTCATTTATAGACTGTTAATATCTGCCCTCATTTAGATATATGTTTGTGGCTGGAGAAGGCTTATCTAAAGGGAGTTGTGGGACTGCCATAGTGTATTTCCCTAGAAAACTCCCAACGTGAATAGAGCTTTGTTTACCTTGTTTGGATGGTTTTGATGTTAAGGAAAAAGGAGCAATAAAAGCTTATTATTGTCAACCATTACCAGTCTCCCTTGCATACCTTGTGAGCAGTCCGCATCACAAGCCACAAATTGGTTCTCATAGAATGATTTAGCTACAGACAGCCGGACAAGGCAAATGTTAAAGCAAGTACATTCTTGTTTCAATAAAAAAAAATGAAGATGTGTGAATTTATGTATCAAGACCGTGAAATGTGCATTTTTTTCCCTTGAACACCCGTGTCAAGTAAAGAGCTGTTACATCAAGATTGCCGGTGGCGCTGATTTTAGTAGGGAGGATCTCCACCAAGCTCAATCATGGTGAAATTATGATGCCACACAAGAAGGGGGGGAAAAAAATATAACACAAGAATATAATCTATGATTACTAATGCAGTAGTTAACACCACACTTTCTATAACACATGAAATTACTCTTCAGCTCAATTACTAAAAGACATACAGTAGAAGATTTACATGAATGATCACGCAGTTAAAACTGTCTTCCTTAGATATCTTGAAAAAAAGTGAATCGTGTTTCCTTTTGTCTGGTTTATGTATAAATATCTGAACAGCTACAAGCACAATGACCAACAAGAATTTAGCATGGACGATTCACCTAAGGTTTTTTCTGTCTTTATTATTGTGTTCCTTAGTAATTGCATGTATCCATTTCATTTCTATCTACGGAGAATGTTAAGTCAAATGCATTCTATTAAAAGAAACAAGAACATAGTTGAAATGTATCTGAAACAACAGTAGTCAACATAATGGATGGATGAATAAGTATATTCTAGGGAGATCAATCACATTTAGACCCTTTGGGTTAGGTCACACAGAACTAATGAACCTACGAATTGTCAAAAAACAGCATTTGCATGGAAATGCATCTCTGTGGTTGCAACATCAAATAAACCATTGTTATGAATCAACCAAAAATGAGATAAAGGCAAAACATTCCAGTGAACTACTTACCTACAGTGCATTAATCATACTGCTGTAATAAATGTGAAAATACCGTAGCTGTTTTAACATACTTGGTTTAACAGAATTTAGTTGCCTACATTTATCTACAGTTTAAATCATCCTGTTTTGGGGGGACAAACAACAAATTCAAAGACATTGTGAGTAAACAATATTAGGATATAATATGCAGCAAAAATACATAAATGTATTCATTAAGTTTTATACTTTTAAATTGATGTTAAATCAAAAAAGCAAAGGGATAGTAGTCTGCCCAATGCCTACATACAGTCCTCTTAGCTGGACTACAACAATTTGAAACGTCTTTGATTTGGGCTCCGGGAGACTGCGAACGGCTGCCTGCATCTCAATGGAATACAATGATATAGGACTTTCTGTCCACATCCCCTCTGGGTTACAGATGGCTTGGAGTACTCTTCAAAATTTGGTACTACTTACTTGGCCACTTTTAGGTCTATGCATCAAGGGACCTTTAAACATAATTTTCATCTTGACGTCAATATATCAAACAAATGTATTTAAATTTGCCCCATATGTAAACAACTTGTGTTGGGAGTGTCAGTGGGAGAAAGGGGGCTGGAGTTGTTCTCAAATTCTGTTATTTGTGCAATTTACCAGACCTGAATAGTTATCATGCTGCAAAGATCGAAAGAAAACTGTATTACATATGGACGCATCTGTGCTCAAAAAAATGCAGCAGTGCATCAAAACACAGTAGATCCCTTTGCCTCTAAGACTTAAACGTTAGAGGAAATATAGTTGTCGTTTTTTACAGCCTCGCTATTATATTTTGAAAACAACAAGCCGTAAATGTCGGTCTTTATTTTGTGCCAAGATACAGAACTACTGTATACAGGTGACAACATATCCAAACATTGTTCTGATTAAGTGACACATTTGAAACGACTGTATGTTACTTTCTTGGGTCCACAATTTGTATTCATATACAGGAGTACTTCGGTCATCGAGTTTTTTTAATATGTTTTAAATGATAACTCTAATTGTCCTAGTGATAGAGCACCACAAAGCTAAAAATGGCCAGTTATAGGGCTTTAGCAAATGATTGAAAAAGGCCACACAGGCGCACCGCTGCTTGGTTAGTGATACAGCCCACGATTCTTTACAACTGATACCTGCTATTTTAAGCAGCGTCTGTTTTTTTGTGTTTTTTAAATTTTTCCCCTTCCTTTTATATGTGCATCAATACAATCCACACAACGATAAATAATAGCTAAGTTGTGATCGATCCGTTATCCTGTATCGATCAGTGAAAGATTCGGATTGGGGATCAGGACTGTAAGTGCAGAGAAGAGGTCAAAGATGCAAAGTCCGTGGGGAAGATTCATGTGACCAAGGCCATCAATAGATACATTGGTGCACTGCCAGAAAGAGGGCCGGCTCATAAAAAGGGTGTCAGAGCTTGCTTTCAGAGAGGAAGGGGATGTGACTTTGTAAATTGGGAGCTATAGAAACAAAAAGAGGCTTGTTACATTTATAATACATTAGAAACATGTAATTCAGAGTTGTTTAAACAAACTGCTTTCCAGTATTTTCTCATAGTACAGAAACTGATTTATTAAAAAAACCAAACGTAGGATATTGATTGGTCTGATCGCATTAAAGGAGCAATCCATTCAATAATCCTACACTGTGATGGTTTTAATTCAATCAGTTCTGTAATAGTAGATAATACTTGCTAACATTTTTTATTTCAAAAATTCAACTCTTACTGACATTATAGTTTGCTGATCGATCACGGAAGAACAATCGGTCGGGAGCTAAGTAAGTAGTTTGAATTAACGCGTAATCAAATGCTGATAAATTTCAAGCAAAACATTTTTTAAAATGCTGGATTGCCTTTTAAATGATTAATTAAAAAATGCGATATTGGGGAGTTTAGTCCCATCAATATAGTAAAAACACTAGATAAGAGAGTTCAGGTTTACAGGTCATTATACTGTATAACCTCATTGTGGAGATGGGGGAGATGCTTAATAATTTCATAGATCCACAGCTAAGGTGCATTCATGTACTCATTAGGCACTCCTCATAGAAATTCTTAGGTATTAGGTATCATGAGTGATATGGTACTGGACAGATAAAACCCAATTTCTCAATTCACGGTGAACATTTAAAATCAACACAGGAGTCTGCATCTAAATTGAGTAGAGAGTCTGAATTATTGGCACAAACCTCCTGGTGTTTTCTGTTCTTTATTATTCCCGCAAACTGACAAAACTCTACACAAACAGGACATCACAAATTTTTAATGAGGTTTATGCAACATAACTGCAGCATTAGCCAATTAAGTACTGTCCTGCGTGTCTCTATGGGCACTGTTTACACAAACGTTTTTCTTTTTGCTAAACAAGAGTTTGCCATGCTTAGGATGCATGACTAGGAAAGATGAAAAGACTGGATTGTGATACATGATTTTAAAATAAGGAATGAGGATTAACAAAGGTACTGACTAGTTTTTGTTTTTTACTTTCATTTCGCTTGAATGTTTTTTGGCCAAACTTGATCAATCTTGCCAGTGCAAAAATTTCCAGTAAATGTCGCTTGGCAGATATATTAATGAAAATATATTGGCATACTATCAGATGTAGTGGCTGTATTGCACATTATAGGCTAAAGCTGTTAAATTCCGGGCATTAGAAATCCTGCTCTCTGATTGACGTTAAAATTCCGGGATTATTCAATCAGTAATGACTGGAATTTGTGACACCTTGCAAGTTTTTCAGCAATAAGCTTTCAGTCACAAAGAGTGAGATGGCTCTTAGACAGGAGGGGTGATTGGACAGGGGCAGCAGCAAGAATGACTCTCCCCCATCCTGCCACAGAGGGCTCTGCACAGGAGAGTGAGGGAAAGGTCTGTCTGTGTGTGTTTTTGGGTGTAAAGGAGGCAAGGCAGATGTTCCTATTGGTGGTGTGTTTCTTCTGTTGGTGTGTGTTGTGGGTGTAGAGGGGGCAATAGAGTGTGGTTGGTGTGTGTCTGCTTGTGTGTTGGTTTGTGGGTGTGTGTGTTTTGTGGGTGAAGAGGGGGGGGCGTCATTTGGATGTCCCCTTTAGTGTGTGTTTGGGGTGGAGGAGGCGGTGCAGAGTGTTTTGTTGTGTTTGTCTGTCAGGGTTGGGGCGATGCCGTGGGTGTAGGAGGGGGCTGCTGGTGTGTTTTTCAAGATGTAGAGGTGGAAGGCGTTTGTTGATTTGGGGTATCTTCCAGTGTGTGTTTGTGTAGGTGAGAGGGGGTTTGTGCAGCATTGTATTTGTGGTGGAGGGGGGTGCAGTGTTTGTGTGGTGTGCTGTGTGTGTGTTACATGGGGCTGACAGTCGGTGAGAGGGGGGCTGCTAGTGTGGGTTTTTGGATATAGAGTGAGGCAGCAGTATGTTTGTTGGTGTGTTCCTGAGTGTGTTTTGTGAGGTGTAGAGGGGGGATGACAGTGTGTGTGTGTGTGTGGGTGTATCAGGGGGCGGGTAGAAGTGGCAGGAAGGGATGGCTATTTTTCATTTGTGGGATGAGTGATAGTGCGGCTCTTTGGAGGGGGTTGGTTACTGTGTTCAATGTGGTGGTGTAGAGATAATGCTTAGGTTACTGCTGTCTCTAGTGGCGAGGATGCGGGTGTGGCGTGACGTTGTTTGGTTATGTGTGGGTGGTGTGCTTTGGTGCCTTGGGGATTGGGGTGGGGTGTTATGGCATAGTGTGTTTTGGTGATGTGTGTGTGTGTGTATGCAGGGCGTTTGGGTGTTTTCGGTGTAGAGGGGGGACTGATGTGTATGTTTTGTGAGTGTAGAGGGTGGTAGGAGGGCTGCAGGTGTGTGGGTGGAGAGGAGGGGAGGGACACTGCCACAGGTTTATGATGGGCCTCTTCTTTTTCTCGCCAGAGGGGTTAGAGGTGAGGACTGCAGAGTGTGTTGTGTATATAGAGGGGTGCTTTATACAGAGTGTGTGTGTGTGTGTTTAGAGAAGGGCTGGTGTTATAGAAGAAGTTTCCTTTTAAAAACTTGCAGTAAAAAGCCTAAGAAGGTAGGCAATCATCGTGATAAAATCATTGACTACAAATAGTGTTATATTTTTTTATGAAAAATTTAAAAAATGTAAAAAAGATGCCGTACATGTAGCCTATAATAGTATTAATCCCCTCAGAACAGGGACTTACTGGCCAATAATGCCCTTGCCCGGAGAGCTGAAGACCCGGGCGAAGACAGAGGGACATTAACCCAGCAGGGCATTATTGGCAGTAATGCCTGTTCTGAGGGAGTATTTACTAGTATAGGTACATGTAGGGATATTTTTACATTGTTTTAATTTTTCATAAAAAATATACAATTTTGTAGCATGATTTTCTATCACGATGATTGCCATACATTCTTATGCTTTTACTGCAAGGTTTAATTAAAGGAAATTGTATATACACACAGCCATCTCTAAACACACACAACACACTCTGAAACCCACCCTCATATACACAAACAACCACTCTGCGTCTCCCCTTAGACATGTTGAAGACCCCACTCCTCTACACCACAAAACACCGACTGCAGCCCCTCCTTACACACTCTACACCACAAAACATAACACAGCAGTCCCCCCTCTACACCGAAAAACACCCAAACGCACTGCCGAACACCCACACACACAACCAAAACACACCAGCAGCCCTACTCCACTATTCTACACCCACTGAACACCCACACACACACCACACACTGCCAGCCCCCCTCTACACCCAAAAAACCACTGCCAGAAACACACCCCAAACAAAACAGAATGCTGCACACTCTATATCCACAAAACACACCAGCAGACCCACTCTACACCGACTGCAGCCCATGTAAAAACACACACACACACACACACAAAACACTGCCCCCTCCTCCAACCACAAAAGACCAAACTGCTGCACCCCATCTGTCAGCCGAAAAAAAACACACACGTAGAGAACACAAAATCAAAAAACAGGGACTTCCACCTCACATCTGGAAAAAAACACCATCAGCCCCTACTACACCACTGAATCCCACACACTGCAGACCCCAAACACAACAAAAGCACTCTGCACCCCTCCTCCACCCACAAACACACACTAAGACACACAACTGAAGCCCCCCTCTGCACCCACAAAACACACACCACAAACACACACACAGCAGGACAACACCAACCCACTCTATTGACCCATCTACCCCCCACCAAAACCACACACCAACACAGAAGAAAAAACACACCCACCCATTAGAAACACTATGCATGGCCCTCTTTACACCACAAAAACACACAACAAGAAGACCTTTCCATCACTCTCCTGTGCAGAGCCGCTGTAGCAGGATGGGGGAGGCGTCAGTTGTCTTGATGCTGCCTCTGATCCAATCACTTCCCTGTCTAAGAGCAAATCTCACTCTTTGTGGTGACTTGAAGCTGATGGCTGAAAATTGGCAAAGGTGTGCAAAAAATTCCGGTCATTACTGATTGAATAATGCCCGGAATTTTAACCAATCAAGGAGCAGGATTCAAGAATGCCCGGAATTTAAACAGCTTATAGCTATACTGTGCAATAAGCACCAACTACATCCGATTAGTAGGCCAAATATATTTTCATTAATAATCTGCAAAAGCTGACATTTATGGAAATTGCAATGCAATGAGTGATCAAGTTGGGCACCAAAAAACCATTCAAGGAAATGAAAGTAAAAAAAAAAAAAACTCTAGGTCAGACCGTTTTTAATACGCTCATATTATTGTAAAATCAGTATCACAAATAACTAGGTCTTTTCCTTTTCTAGTAATGCAATCCTAAGCATGGCAAACTCTGGTTAGCAAAAATAACACGTTTGGTGTGAAAAAGTGCCCATAGAGACCCCCGCCAAGGAAAGGAATTTAATTGGCGAATGCTGCAGTTATGTTGCATATAACCTCATTAAAAACTATTGTGATGGCTGTTTGTGTTAGGAGTTGTGTAGGGTTGCGGGGAATATGAAGAACAAGAAACACCAGGAGGTGTGCAAATAATTCAGACCTCTACTCAATTAGATGGCAGACCTCCTGTGGTGATTAAATGTAGCAACGTGACGTGAGAAATTGTTTATCGGTACCAGTAACCTATCATAAGCCTACTACCTATAGAATATTATATGAGGGGAGTGCCTAATGAGACATGAATGCACCTTAGCGGGGATGGCATATAAACTTAGTAAAGATCCACAATGAGGTATACAGATTTTTATGACATGTAAACCTGACTCTCTATCTAGTGTTTTAATATAGATGATGGGACTCAATCCCCAAATAGCGCATTTTTTTTAAATTATCATTTAACCAAGGCAACCAAGCAGTTAAAAAAATGTTTGCTGTAAATTTATGCAGCCATTTGATTATGCATTTATTCAAAAATAATTACTTAATGCTCCCGAACGATTTGTTCTTTCGTTGATTCGATCAGCCAAACGAATAATGTCAGTAAAGAGTTGAATTTTGAATAAAAAAAGGTTAGCAAGTATTATCTAATATTACAGAATGATTTAGTAAAAACATCACAGTGTAGGATATTGAATGGATTGCCTCTTTAAGGATGCAGACCAAGCAAGTCCTCGGTTTGTTTTTTTATAAATCAGTGTGTACTAGTGTAGAAAATACTTGAAGCATTTGTTTTAACAACCTGAATACATCTTCTAATGATTATAAGTTGTACAGCCTTTTTGTTTCTATAGTACCAATTACAAAGTCAATCCCCTCCCTCTTTGAAACAAGCTTGGACAACCTTTTTTGCGCCCTGCCTCTTATGGCAGTGAACAATTGTATCTAGTGATGGCTTGGTCACATGATCTTCCCCACAGGATTTGCACTTTGATGCCTCTTATGATGCATGACAGTCAGTGAAGCCCCAAGCGAATTTCACTGATCGATTAACAGGAGAAGGACGATCAGCAACTAGCTATTATTTATAGTTGTTGGTGGGAATTGTATGATGCACATAAAAAGGAAGGGGAAAAAAATAGTAAAAAACAAAAAAAAAACAGACGATTTGCTTTAAAATAGCAGGTATCAGTTGTAAAGATTGTGGCTGGTATCCAAACAATGGCAGCTGTTGCGCTCTGTGTGGCATTTTCAGATTCAGTGCTAAAGCCCTATACATGGCCCATTGTAGCGTGGGCTCTATCACTAGGCCTAATTAGAGTTATCATTAAAACATCATTAAAAAACTCAATGACCGACCAGACTGATCTCAAAGTACACTTCACTGTATATGAATAAAATATCTGGGACCCAAGAAAGTACAACAGTAGTTTCAAAAATGTGTCACTAATCAACAATGTTTGGCTATTTGTCATCCCTTATAAGTATTTCTGAGCTGGCACAAAATAAAGACAGACATTATGCTTGTTGTTTTCAAAAGATAGATCAGCGAGGCTGTAAAAAACGACAATATATTTAACTCTAACGTTTTTAGTATCTAAGGCAAAGGGAATCTACTGTGTTCTGGATGCACTGCGGCATGTTTTTGGAGCACAGAGCGTCATATGTAATAATACAGTTTATTACATCTGTTGCAGAAGATTTACACTATATCAGGTATGGTAAATTGCACAAATAAAATAAGTTGAGACAACTTCCACCCCCTTCTCAGCCATTCCAACACACGTTGTTACAGAGGGGCAAATTTAAAATACAGTTGTGATATATTGACGCAAGATGAAAAAGGATTGTTCTAAAGGTACTTGATGCATAGACCTAAAAGTGGCCAAGTAAGTAGTACCAAATTTGAAGAGTACTCAAGCCATCTGTTACCACAGCTGGGATGTGGACAGAAAGGCCTATAAATTGTATGACATGAGATGCAGCAGTGCGGTGGTCCAGTCTCCGGAAGCCCAAATACAAAGACGTTTCAAACGTGTGGTAGTCCAAGTAAGAGGGACTGTATGTAGGATTGGCACACAGACTCCTATCCTTTGCTTTTTTATTTAACATCAATTTAAAAGTATAAACTGAATGAATGACATTTACTTATGTTTTGATTGCGGATAGTATATCTAATTATTGGTTGACTCACAATGTCTTTGACATTTGGGTGTTGTACCCCAAAACAATGGAGGGATTTACCACATGTAGATAAATGTCGAACTAAATTCTGGTCGAACAAAGTATGTAAAAACAGCTAAGTATTTCACAGCTGATTACAGCAGTATGATTAAAATGGCCACTGTGGAAGTAAAAGGTCATGTAATGTTCTTGAATCTCATTTTGGTTGATTCATAACAATGGTTATTGATGGTTGCACAACACCAGAGATGCATTTTCCAGTCAAATGATGTTACAATTCGGTTTAGGTAATTGTTCGTGTGCCTAAACCAAGGGTCTAAAATTGTGCATGAAGTCCCTTAGAATATACTTTTACATAGACTCCATTATGTTGAATACTGGTTTTTTAAGATACATAGTCAACATTGTTCTTGTTTTTTTATAGAAATGCAGTTTATTTTAATTAAATTCTCCTAATAGAAATGAAAATGGATACATTTGAAAATTACTAGGAACAACAAAATATAAAGACAAGTATAAAAAACTTAGGATGTGAATCGTCCATTGCTAAAATGTCTTGTTGTCAGGGCTGTACTGTTCTCGATATTATAAATACCAGACAACAAGGAAACACGATCACTTTTTGTCAAGAGGATCTAAGGAAGACAGTTGTAATGTGTGATAATAATGTAAAAGCTTTACTGTATGTCTTAGTAGTAATTTAGCTGAAGAGTTAATTTCAGGTGTATGAAATTGTGGGTGTTAACTACTGCAATTATTTAATCATCGATATATATTCTGTGTTTATTTCTTTCTTGGTTGGCATACATAATATTCACCATGATTGAGCTTGGTAATCCTCCCTAGCTAAAAAGCAGCGCCACGGAATCTTGCTTGTAAAAGCTTACATTGGACCAGGGTGCAAGGAAAAAAATGCACATTTTACACTGTGGTCTGATAATAAAATTCCCCACATCGTCATTTTTTTTATTGAAACAAGAATGTACTGGTTCTCAACAGTTTGCTTTGTCCGCTGTTGCTGTAGCAAATCATTATGAGAACAATGTTGTGGCTTGTAGCGGCGATGCTCACAAAGGTAGGCAAGGGCAGATGGTTATGCGTGAAATTAAATAGGCTTTTATTGCGCCTGGTTCCTCACATCAGGAAACCATCCAAACAAGGGGTAAACAAAGTTCTATTCACTTGGGAGTTTTTCAAGGGAAATTTACTAGGCAGTCTCAAACTCCCTTTGATAAGAATGTCTCCCAGCCCCAAAACATATATCATGAAATGAGCAGATATAAAAAAGTCGGTATAAATGAAAGTCTATCTAGTTCCTTGTGGTTTTTGGAGGGACAATCTTCTTCTGTTCCTGGTTGATACCATTTTCTTCAGGTTTGTCAGGAATAGGTTGTTATGAAGTTTCCCTGTGTTATTGCAAGCAGCATATCTGGTAGACTCAATACGTCTGTCCCCATGTCAGTTCTCCCAAGCTGTGAGAGTAAGGGACCAACCTCTCTTCCTGTCTCAAAAGGACAGGCTTTTCTAAGCAATTATAGGCAGGTGGGGTTTGTTAATGCCTAGCCCAGCAGTTAACACCCAAACGCTGGCAGTAGAGGCACATTACCTGAAAGGGATACTCCCCTGTTACCATGGCTACTCTTATTTTGCTTTACCAAGCACTATAAGTGAAAGGATACATAACTGCATGCATTGTTAGCGGGCGCCTTCAACCCAACATATGCAGAAATGTTACGAGAAGAAAGAACATGAAAGCCAGCAACTCCAAAATGAAGGAACTATTAGATTATTGGATAACTATTTAAATTGCATACTGTATAATCTGTGTTGGTGTTTGTGGTGAATGTGTGTGGTGGTCCTGTTTGTATTATGTGTGTGTATATAATGATATATATATATATTATAGAAATATATATCTATATATAATCACGTCTTAGACAGGTCTGCAACCTGCATTTCAACCATTATCACCTAGCAACAGTGCTTTCACTTGCAGCAAGGGTTCTGGAAATTGACATGTGGCACACAATGTGTCGCCTTTGCCTCTGAAATCCGTTTTTACATGGAACCCATACCAGAATCCCTTGCGCCGTGGAGAAACGCACTATGTATGCCTGGTGATGATAATGGTTGAAAGGCATGGTTGCAGACCGTCTAAGGACAGGGGTGAGTCAAATCTTTTAGGCGAGCCCCCGTTTCATCCATGAATTTTCTTTGGGACCCCTGCTTGATGTAATCAAACAGCAAATGAAGTCGGAACGCAACCTGGTTAGCCAATGAGGGCAAACAAGCTTTGTGACGCCCCCGCCACGCCGTCTACAAAAAAGTATTTATACACAAATTAAATCACTTAAAATAAATATGATGATATTTGGCTAATAGTGTCCCATTTATGCTGTATATTAATCTCTCTTACCAACACATCAGGACCTCTCTCCACTCTTCCAACAGTATCCACACTCTCGCACATATTTCTCCTCACCCCTCCAGTGTCTCTCGATCCCTCCCACACGCTCTCTTCCTGCCCAAGGGTTGATCATAATATCTTTTTCTTACTCCCCCAGTGGTAACTCACCAGTTTGTCTCCTCACTCGTCTCCCTCACCCCAGCTCTCTACAATCCTGCCAGTGTCTTCTACATCACATGTTCTCGGTCACCCACCTCCACATTTCACATGCGCACACTCTCACCCCCTTCCCCATCTGTACACACTCACACTCACCCCCCTGTCCCCATTGAGTACACTCGCTCTCCCCCCCTCACCAAATGTCCCACTCTTACCCCCCCCACACTTCACCCCCACACACTCTCACCCCCCCACACTCTCACCCCCTGCCACCTGTAAACTGTCACAACTCACACTCTCACCACCCCTCCCATGCTACACAATGTAACACACTCTCAGCCCCCTCCCATGTCACACTGTCCCACCCCATCCCATGTCACACTCACAAACTTACCCCCCCTCCCCATGTCCTCACACCACTCACCACCCCTCCCATGTCACACTCTGACACTCTATCACGCTGCATGCAAAGGAGGAAACGCAGGAGTGTGTAGCAAGGTCATCAATGGCCGCAAAGAGAAATGCGGCACGATAGCTTTTCTCTTATGCTTGGCAAAAATCAACGCCGCATGCATGCGCCCCCTAAAAGTTTGAGAATCCTCCCCCCCCCCCCCCAGTTGCACACGCCTGGTTCTAAGACAATTAATGTGCTCACAAGTGATATTGAAGAAACACTTTTTTTAAAGTTGATGGACACAAGGGTGGATATACAAATTTAGCTATAGATAGGGGTACAAAACATACATTCAAGTCTAATAGTACTTTTGATCCCAGGTGGTTGAATAACAGTATTTTAAACCTTGATGGGTTTACTCGAGAATGAACAGGAACGGATTTTAAATGGTCAAGCTTGCAGGAAACTAGTTTTAAACCTACCCAGAGAAGAACAAGGTGCTTTGAAATCATCAAGCGAACAAAGACTATCTTTATAAAAGCGTGAAATGGGGTGGAATCGTGGTGGATGTCATTATAACAAAGTATGTATTGAAATTTGGCTCAGGTTAAACAATGCTAGTCATTATACGAAATTACACATGACCCACCCATCATTCTACAAAAAGAAGTAGATGCATCACCTTAATAATTAAAAACAACAGTTCTGATTTCCGCGATTGACACTGCAAAATTTCTACGCCAGGATTTTTTCCGTAATGACGGTATAACACACTACCGAAAAATACATAAATACCTGAACATCACCACCCGGAAGAAGATTCAATCATTTTCCCAGCACAGGCTCTCTGTGTCATTCCATCTCAGCAGAGGTTGAACTTCTTTTACAGCCGTTGGTGCAAAAGAGGACACTCGTTATACTCAGGACTAAACAAAGGATTTCATCATCACTTGGCAAAGATGAGTATGATTTGAACAAATGTTATATTGTCAATTTAGACGTTTATCAATCTATATGACTAATATTCGCACCAAGATGGAATCGATTCATCAGGGATCAAACGAGGGAGACATATCGATGGACCAACCTGCAGAATTTTGTGGTTACTGATTGAACCTGATTCTCCATAAAATGTCTTCAAGGATTTGAGAATCTGGTCTTAATATCTACAGTTAATGGGATGGCTCTGGAGTCAAAATGGCACTCATAGTACGCCAATCTATTTATGGATGCCTATGAGTATACTCACCTTCTCAATGATGCACCAACTCTGAAGTGCTTACACGATAAGATATATATAGAATGCTATATTCATGACTTCACGCCGGAGGAAATCTTTTCGTGAAGTTCGTATAGATTCGTTCGGTAAACCTTAGACCAAACGAATTCTGTGCAGAGGGGTGCGAACCTTGTCTACGTGTAGTACACCCCTCACACTCTGGAACCGCTGATGCTGTAACTTGGAGGGATCTTGGTGAATCTCAGATGAATCTATCTAGGACTGGGCTTGCCGGCATTTTTATAGGGCTTTAGGTCTTATCTCTAACCTACCC
The DNA here is from genome assembly GCA_036426205.1 of Ascaphus truei. Taxonomy (NCBI): domain Eukaryota; kingdom Metazoa; phylum Chordata; class Amphibia; order Anura; family Ascaphidae; genus Ascaphus; species Ascaphus truei. The sequence continues at coordinate 14,771 of WSYH01002376.1, forward strand.
AGACAATTCCTCCTGTGGAAACCAAATTTTCCCACCTATCCAGACTTGCATAGGCTCAGAAAAGTAGCTTTGAAATGACGTGAGGAGTAGAGGGGGGGGGGTGTTTTGTTTGTTGGTTTGTCCACAGTTGGTCACTGTTAATTATGAGTTTAATAAAATTCTTTTAGTTTTGCTCCTACACGGGTGAGTTGTGAGTGCTTGGGGCTTCAAGTGTCTTGACAATCCTGTACGTGTTCTTGAGCTCACAAAATGGGCAGAAGTTGTCCGTTGGCTAAGAGCAGGCGCTAACTTGGAACTAGCTGCTTGGCATACCTGGCCAACGCCTATGGTGACAGTAAGGCTGGGGTTTGGTAACAAGTGTGATAGCCCATACTTCGCACCGGATCTGGGACTTGCAATATTCTGGCCACATAAACACACTAGGGTCTCTGAGGCTTTTCAACTCCGGACTCTCTAGACAACCTGGGCACCAGCTCAGCAGGATAGCCCTTTGAGTACGGAGATGAAAAATCGTTCAGCTCATCCACCTTTAAATATGAATGCTAGGGGTGAATAGTTCATTGCCGGGCTGACAGCTGACAGCAAGGCTGCCGTCTCGCATGTTAAAACCTAGCTGGAAACATTTTATTTTATATATAGCGTCTCTGTATGTGTGGGTGTTACAAAAAAAACATGTATGTGTATGTTACATTCCTTTAACTATATGCATTCAAAAATTAGAGCGCTACCTCATTCCTACCCAATTTAGCACCACTTAATGAATCGGCTCTGTGATGTGGGCTGCAGTTTGACCTTTTAGTCATTCTGGGTTACAAGCCGCATAAAGTATCATTGCTGGCTTGATCAGTAACCGCCAGACGGCACTTCACCAATGACTTTCATGAAACAAAACTGCAGATACCATGGTGCGAATGGACTCAGCTAACCGCAAGGCAACCGCCACTTGCAGTTTGTGGTTAAGCTTCTTTAAGCGGTATGTGGTCTAGGAATGATACAGAGCTTCAATATGCCGATACCCGAAGGCACCACTTATGCAATTACGGCTTGGCACAGCGATAGGAGGCTCCCACTTTTGTCAAACAACATTTGCACTACATGTACATCAGGACGGCAGCTAGTTCCTGAGATGCAGAAACTGACATTCCTTTTCAAGGTATGGGCCAGGGGACATTACAGATGATAGACGGGGGAAACATGGCATTGTGGTGACCATATAATTTAAACGACTCATCCCCAACAGGTTTAGGGGTAACCAGCCGGGCATGAATAATACTTTATTATTGGCTGGGTTAACCCCTGTCCACCGCAACAGCACACTTGGTCCCTGACTTCATAGTCGAACTGCCTGTATCTAGGATGAACACCAATCTTAGTGTGGAAGATCGCTTCTCAAACAGCTATCATTTATTCCATATTAAGATCTTCCCAGCTCTCCAAACTGGCGAGACAGCTTTGTCAAACAAATATTTTGCCCTACACGGAAGGTAAAATTGGTCGTAGTATCCGACAGAGGTGTACCAATTTACTTCGAAGTTCTGGCTGCCTCCATCTGCAGCGACTGGGAATCGCCGCTTCAGTTCTATTCTGGGTAATCTCCCCAAACCAACGGCCAGCCGAAGCGTACCAATCAGTCCCTGGAACACAGTATAGCCGATTGATTCATGGTCTGATACTCAGGACGACTGGTTGAGCTCTTGCTTGGGCCGAAGTTGCACCATATAATTGCGCACATTGAATCTACCTTCATTAATTACGCATTTCTCTCTTTTCTACCCATCTCAACTTCACAATTCCGGGGTACCAGCGCTGTGATGACAGAAGTCTTAGTTTTCAAAGCTGTGGAGAAGAGTTAGTTCAGGACAACATCAAGACAGACAACTACCAGGCAAAAGCACACAGGGGGATCATCACCGAAGAAAAGCATCCAAAGAGTTTTTAAACTGGAGGAGATTAAGCCGGACATTTCAGAAAAAGTCAGCCCGGTTGCGTACCAACTTTAGTTCTCCTGCTGTCTAGGAAGACTACTGCTGCGGCGAGTTTATTCGAGGCATTTGTAGTTCTCGGCCCGCCAGCAGTAAACCTCGGCGCGTGCCGGAGGGTGCGGGCCGCGACGCCGACAGCAGCGGAGAGTGAGCGCACTCGTCCGGGCTTTCTTCCTCCCGCTGCCGGGTCTGACGGGTCCCCCGGAACCCCCTGCGCCGTCCCCCACATAGCGGGGAACAGGGCTCCATCGGGGAGCCTGGCGAGCGTAGGCAGGGGAGGCAGGAAGCGATGACGCGTGGAGTACGCGCGTCACACGCGGGGATGCCATAGCAAAAGCCGGGAAATCTCCCGGCTTGCGGAGGAACACCGGACGCACTTCAATAAAACGTGTCGGCAGTGTACCTTCTGCTAGTTCACGTTCTCTTTTAAGGCCGGTTACTCGACTCTCATTCTTCCGGGACTCTATCCCACCCTCCTCCTCTTAGCCTCATATAGGCCAACAGAATATGAGGTCACAATCCATCTGGATCCCGCGTCCTCCAGAAGATCAATCCAATAATTAGTGCATTGGAAGGCTTCGACCCGGAAAAAAGTCCTGGATTTCCATCCATCATCGTTCTACAGGCCCCACCCAGACGCCTCATCTTGTCAATAAAAGCTATGCCTGACAAACATTCCTGGCGTCGACCGGAGGTTGATCCTGAGGCGTGGGTACTGTAAGATACGTCATCCGTAATCCACGAAGATTAGGGTTGTCCTGCCTCTGGCAGCGCATCTCGCGGACCAGCAAACATCAGCTGTTCAAATAGGGTCACACGTGGACCTCATCACACTAACTGCCCTACCATGGTCCCGCTCAAGGCTTCACTATGCAGTGAATCATATTCGCGCAGCGAGCACCTGCTAGCACGGTGGTACCCCTGCACACGCGCGCAGAGACTCCTTCACCACTGGCCAACAAAGGATTCACCTGTTTGTTCTCTAGCAGCCATCTAAGCCAAGCATAATAGGGCGTATGCTTCTCTTAATGGTATGTTCTCCTTGTACAGTATAGACTCAGCCTGACCATGTGGCACATTGGGCCTGAGCATAACTTGTTTTGGGCGCTGTGTTCACTGCAGCTGCCTTGTATGTCCTGTGTTTCCTGGACCTTGCTTGTGTTTGTTGCGATTCGCAATTCTCCCTTTCCGCGACCCCGGGCTTACCAACATGACCCCCATCCTCTCCAATCACGACCGTGGCAAAAGTACCTGCACGATCCGACTCTCAATCCAGACACGGAAAGCAAATCACTGAACCATCATGACCTCCCTACCCCGACCCGGCTCCTCAAACCTCTCTTACATCCAGACGATTTCGTGGTGGGGTTGGGTTTATCAAATCCCATCTTGGCCTCGCGGTCACGCCTGGTTTGGGCGAGCGTATCTTACAGGTTAACCCTGTTTTTCGAGGTAGAAGCGTGGGGGATGCCGTATGCCCAAATGAACGGCTGGAGACAGCTGCGGACACGACCGGCCGCCCGTTAACAGATCGCAGCCGGCGCACGCCGCGCGCGGGGCGACGGGCGCACTTCTAGAAACCGAGGGGCTCTAATCTTCGACAACACAGGGGTTGGCCACAGCCGGACCGCGCCCACACCGCCAGCTCTCTAAGATCGACCCGTTTGTCTCCCCTGTGTGTGTGCACGCCACACTCCACTGTGTGCCTTTGAGTGTGTCCACGTGTAGCATGCCCTTCGGCCCCGGCTCTCGTCTGACTGTCTATAGATAGCTAGCTGTGGATGTGTCAACGTTGAAACATGCACACCCTATTGAACTTTTTCTGCCTGCAAGTACGAACGACACCACATCAGTTTTGTACTGCAATAGGGGGGCAATCTAGTGTCTTGCCAACTAGGGTTTCGCTTTCGCATCCACCATGTTTGTTAGTGTTGGCCATGTAGTTGTGTATGAAGACATGTGTGATGATCGACTGCTTGTAAGCTCGAAGCCCTTACGGTAAAGAGGACTTCTACAGGAATTCATTGTAGCTGCGCTGTAAGTGGGAGAGCTACTAGCACAGTTGTGATTCCTCTGACAGTACTCTTCATAGACCTGTAGGGGCACATGGTGAGTCAGTTCTGTCCGAGAACTAGGGTAAAGAACCACGATACACGAGTGTCCGCGCGGCCAGGATGCACCCACGGCGGTTATCGTGACGCAGACTCCCTGATGTAGGTGTGGCGAGCCGTGGGACGCCAGCACAGGCACCATAGAACACCGGAATTATTGCGCCGTCTCCTGCTTCCGTAAGTAAGCGCGATGCGACGAGAGCGAGACGACGATAGTATTTGTGAAGACGCCGGTCAAAAAATTTGATTTTCTTACGAGCAGGTCGCTGGTCGACACAGATGGGACAGCCTCTGAACAAAGCCACCACAACCTGGGGCTGGTCCGCTGCACGCGCCCACGGAACACCTACCACTCCTGGCCCTCTGGACAGGCTCGCCACATAGATACAGCTGTAACGTTAGGAGACAGAACGATCACGCCAGGGGCGGCACCGAGCGAGGTGGGTAGACCATCCCAGATTGTCACATGAACTCCAGCGCCGCACCTATCTACACGTGAAGGCGGTGATATAAGTCTTATGTCTGGTGTGGGCGAATACAACTTTACTGCCGGCATGATTCACAAGTCACTGTGGTACTGTTCGGAAACATGGCCATCAGGAAGCTTTCGTTTATAGGTAAGGAGTCGGGTTACTCTTTATCCGATGCGTGGAGGCGATGCGCTCCGAGTACCTAGTGGCCGAAGCAGGAGATGGGTGTAGTATGTTTAACACTGTGTGACTTGTTTCAACATGTCCCAGACACATACGTGGTATACCAAGGAGGTCCGGTCGCAAAGGTGCGGCATTGATGAGTATCTAGCTCCACTTGTATTCACAACGTGACATAGTGGACGCGACCCAAGACAGCTTGTATATCTTGAGTGTGCAACCCTATTGCTATTTGAATGGTAGTTAATGAAATTATTGGAAGTACACATTGTTTTTTTACACAAGTTGTTAATTTTAGATTATTAAAAATATCACTGGGGGCGTTAATCAATTGGGTTCCTGAATGGGAATTCCCTCGTCCTTTCTCGCGAACTCGCCCGTTTCACCGGGTACCACCTAGGCCCCGTCCTTTTCATTTTCGACCATCTCCAGGTATGTCGACAGCCTGGCAAAGTACCTCACCTCTCATCTGGGCCCAGGTCCTGCTGATGGAGAATACGTGGATCACAGTATAGTTCAAAAGGTAGTCCAGGTACCGGACTGGAGGGGGAGTAGACAGCCTTGAATAACAGCCTTGCAAACAGTCAGCTCTGGCTGGAAGGACTCTGGAGAAGCATGGTCACCACCCACATGATGATGGATGGTGGATGCTGAAGAAGACCCTGCCTTTGAAACTCCGATTGGCCATGTGGCTTCAGCCCTCTGGAGTGGTATGGGTCGCTGCAGGAAAAGGTCACAGAGTACCCTCCCCTTTGGCACATATGGAGAGTACTCGAACATGTGGAGAGTTGTCTTACAGCGTTACATTGAGGCGTGCTGATGGCAAAGCCATGAGTTTTGTTGTGGTGTCAGGGTAGTATGCTTCTCCAGCCCACAGAGGCATTTTCCCATGAGTGGGCCTGTATACTCTGGCTAAACCAAATTTCCGGGGCTCGGAAGATGCACTGAGCTTCCCGAAATCTTAGCCCTGTGTTTGGCCCTTATGTAGCCGCATGATAGTTATGTGTAATGGACGAAGTAGGGATAAGTATAACATTAAATAGCTTCTAAGGCGTTAATCTATTTAATAAAATACTATTTAACGGGTAAACTTATCCCTACTTCGCATTGCTACATACTATCATGACAAGGCAATTAGTCGCTCTCCATGATTTGGGAGGCGGTTATATAGGCCACCCGACCATTCATGGTTTTACTTACCTCCCCCTTGAGAAAGGTGCGATGGACGGCGAAAACGGATGTAGGGGTACGTGACGTCAGCAACGTTGACGATCACGCGGTGCTGTGTGGAGAAGGTAAGCTCCGGCTACTTTCCCAGGGCTGCAGCTGTTAAACGCAGAGTATACTGTATGCATCAGGTCGTATACACTGGCGACACAATTATTCGAGCCGGCTGCCACGAATTCGGGGTATACCCGGGTGGATTGAGGTTTGTGACTGTTTTGCTGACCCCGAGTGATATTGTGGTTATTTCAAGGCGGAATTTTGAAGAATTTATTCTCCGCTGGCTGCAATACTGCCCCAGTATATATATATATATATATATATGCATTACAATTCATGATTTGATGCCATCTGGGAGACACGCGAAGCATTGGCAGCCTTTGAAATCCTTACACATTATTCATTTAACAGATCAGCCGGCCGTTCAGCCAGGCATGAACCCAGGCTGGGAAGCAAGCAACGGGGTTGTGCAGAGGTGAGGAGCGGGCATTCCGGTATCTGCAGGTTACTGCACCGTACACAACTTTATGGGGTAGCACAGATACCACCACGTATGATAGCGCTTGTGCAGATACAGGGAATGATGACGCTGATCGACCTCGCCCCTGATATTTCGCTTGATCTACCGGTTATCCGTTGGGCTCTTTCTTGTCTTTGTAATAACCTATGACACGCACGTTTGCGTTTGCCTTACCAGACCTGGGGTTCATGCCTTGGGCTGAGGGCCGGGCTGATCCGTAAATGATATGATTAGTACTTAATAGGTGCAAGATTAGCATGTCTACGCAGATGCATAAGTCATGAATTGTAATATGCAGTATATATATATATATGTGAAGGATTGCAGCCAGCGGAATGAAGAAATTGTTTGTCAATCACATTGCCTCGGGGAAAATACCCAATGCACTCGGGGCAGCAAACAGTCACAAACCTCAAACACCGGGGTTATACCCGGAAATTCGTGGGTTGGACTAGCCGAGCTCGAATAAAAGGTGTCGCCAGTGACCATAGGGGTCATTTGCTAGAATCAAGGGTTGTTGTCGGTGCAGTAACTTACCCTGTTGTATGACTTAACGCTGTGCCTATGACTGTTAGAGACGCATTATCCTGCTGCCATCGGCTCTGCATGGTTTCACTGCTCATACAGCCTACACATAAGCTTGTGTGGGATGCAGAATTAGTGGACAGCACTATTGCTATTGTTTATGACTAGTTAGGCTTTAAAAGATACTATATTACTGCCATCTGCTTGCCTCAAGACGCATGGGGATTTAATCTATGCATTTTTTATAGTGTTTCGTCGGGTTTTAAGCTTTATGGTTTAATAAAACTTATTATTTTTGTGTACTTGAGTGTGACCTTTGCGTTGACCACTGCGGGGTTTGGATATATTGGCTTCTAGTTGAGTTGACACTATTATTTTTAGTGCAACTATCTAGAGTGCAATTATGGGGCTTTGCGTGATCTGATTGTGATCATTTATTCTGTGTGTCTCTATGCCCTACTCTCCTGCTGCCCCCCATGCACCTAAGGATCTTTGTTGTTGTTGTATGTAGGGTGCAGAGAGTGTTTTTGTTCAGAAAGTCACTTGTTTATATAAAACAAAACCCATTGGGCTGTTTTCTGCTGTATTACTACAACAGGAAGGTTTGTGGTTTGTGCTCTACCTACCACATATCTATCTAAACTATCCAAGGAATGTCAAATAAGTAGAGTAAGTAATCAAAATGTGCAATTTGATCAGGAATAGTAGATTATAAGATTGTTTATTTTTTAAATCCCAATAGTAGCCTCGCACAGTAATATGTCTCCCCAAAATAGACATAGGAAAAACCCTAGATGATTTCACAAGAAGTGTTATGTGACCAGCGTATGAGAGGCGTGGACAGTAATGGCAAACAGACCGACCTTCTAAGAGTCGAATTTAGAATAAGTTACAAACAAAACCAAACTAATTCGGTTTCAATTATAAGGAGATGGTTTCTTCAAGAATAATAACTCATCTTTAAGGAAAGAAGAGAAAGTAGCTTTTAATCTTCTTTTTCTGTTGTTTGGCTTTAGCCAGTTTTTTGATCACGTGGCACCACTTTAGTAAGCCGATGAAATTCTTGTCTTTGAGAGGCTTAGGGGATAATTCAAACATTCTCTGGAGATGAAGACTGAAATGTAGGGGTTTTGGGTCGATCGACACAGAGGCTGTGGGAGTATTATTGGGATATCCCTACAGATTTTTAAGGAATGGGAAAAAGGAATGAAGATACTAAAATCAGGGTTCAGAGAGCATGCCTTTACAAAACAAAGGAGTTGAAGGTCACTGCTTAAAAAGTGTTTGCTGTTTGGTGATTTTGCAGGGCACAATGATCTGGTGGGTCTTAGCTGAATGTAAGACAGCTAAATTGAAAAATTAGAGCTGGTAGGTTATAAAAAAAATGTATCTCTCGTCTCAGCCATAGGCTACGACTCAGGCTCACTGGGTGCTTGTGTGACAGATTACAGGCCGTGATCTGCGGTCGTAGGGAAGCGGGGATGCTATGAAGGGGGATGGCCGGACGGGGGGGCGACGACCATGGCGAGGCAATATCTGCCCTTCCATTGGATGCCGGAGCACGTTGACCACGTGCGGATGGGAAGAACAAAATTCTCTCTTCCCTGTCAGCGTACGCGTCAAAGCGGCCAGCCGGGTGACGTGGTTTACCAATCCCTGCTGATAGTGCCAGCAACGACAATACTTCCTTTATCACTCGGCGCCGCTGATAGGCAATGTGACAACATTGTCAGTTTAAACTTATGATTCCAACAACTCCGATACAAAATCATTCTGATTCATTTTTGCCATAGAAGGAAAAAATGGCAGGAGCACATTACCAACCGGGTGATACCACACCAGTACCGACGCCATTTCAAGATATATACTCCAGGCCATCACACAGGAATAATCAGTCATCATCATACTACATCAATTGTTCTGTACACAGCCTTTTAGTGACTAGCATCGCATGAATACATTTGAAATCATTTTTGGCCACAGTTTTACAAAAAGGTGGAGAAAAAAAACATTTGTCTTAACATTTGCCTTTCATGTCCGTTGCGCTTAAAATTTTGACTGTTCTGAAAAGGTTATAAACAATAGTGTTCCTTTTTTTATTTTTTAACTCCAGAGCCAATCAAGGCGGTGGATCTTTTGTACAATTTACAGTATTTGGTTTTCTTACATAGGGTGGAAGAAGGGGTCTCCGGAGCTTGAAACCCCATTTCATTTCAGGCTCTGGGCATCCTATGCTTCCAGAGATACTACTGTGATAGGTGCGGTAGCTGCTCCCTATATAAAAAAAAATAATGTATATTTCCGTCTGCCCCCTTAAAGCCTAACCCAGAGATTACAGTACATAGGACTAGCCATACATAACAGGCCAACCCAATATAATGGGGGATGACACATAATGCTCGTTATTAGTAATTACTTTCAATAGCAGAAAAGGTATATATATATAAAAATAAGAATAATATAAAAGGCTTGTCAAGACGCTGACTTTTGTTCTACTGATACAGAATTGTATTTGTGGCTAATACTGCTAAGTAGACCATAAAACATATATTTTACATCAAATCCAACTTGAAAACTAGCGGCTAACACTAATAATTGAGGTGTACGTCTACTTCCTCCCCCTATCCCCCCACTTCCTGCTCCCCTTGGCGCTTGCGCCCCCCTACCTTGTTTTCAGCATCAAATGATGCCGTGGGGTCAGTGACTGCCAGTCGTTGTGTTGTGACCCTGAGGCGCACTTGTGTCGCGTTTGCTCGATGGCAATGGGTCATGTGAACGGACTTAAATAAATGCCTTGGGGGAAAGAACGCGGGGTCTCACAACGGCCCGCGCTGGCTCCCACAGTGCGCACCCCTGGGGCTAACTCAACAGTTATTGACATGAGAAAGTATATTTTTAGAGAACACATGATTGATGGCTCCAACCCAAGGACACGAATATTATAATTTGTAGCCATAAATAGCACAGCAGACCCTTAAATCAACTCCTAAAAAAAAAAAACACGGAATTTAGAGTATTATGAAATTGAGTGCCTGCTAGTGTGTCAAGAAGCCCTTCTGAAAATTAGTGCTTTACGACTTCTAAAAAGCACCAGCACATTCATCAACAAACAGAGGGTACTAATCTGCCAAATTTGCTGACACAAAGAAAAACATGAGAGTGCTTGTTATTAAAGAGTATCTTATTCTGTAGCCTTCTCGAAAACAGTAATTTAAAAAACAAGTAGGAGTGAGTCATCTTCAGCCCTAATAAAATTGCTACTTTCTCCAGTCTGACCGGATAAAGTATAAAAACAAGATGAGCACCAATGAATAAGCTCTCATATCAGTGCATTCATGCTACCTTAGTGCTAGATATGCATGATTGCGATTACACTATTGCAGCAGCTGTGTGCAAAAAGGGAATCTTTTGGCATTTTCTACTCAGCACATATTTGGCTTAAAGCAATAGCAATAACGTCCATGTGAGAATTTCAAAATCTGCATCTAGTTTTCTCAAAGCCAATTATAATGGGAAAGAGATATCAGTAGCACAAAAAGTAGTAGAAAGCGGATTTTATCCTCCTGATGTTGCCACCCGCCACCCCTCCGCCATCGTCCTGTCATTACATGTATCGGAAATAGGGAGTCTTCGAGCTGGAACTGACCTTAATTTTCAGCTCGGGGATACCATGTTCACGAGATACTTATTCGGAATGGTGTTCCCTCCAGTGAACAAAATGGAGGTTTAAATCGTCTTCAAGTCCTACTATAACGTCTTCGAATAATGACTCCCTATTGCCTTGCGTGATTGGAAACCGGGAGCATTTAAAACTGCCTGAAGAAACGGCCAGCACTGTCGGTTGTAGTATCTAGTGTGTAGGAAAACTAGGGTGTGGATAACAGTACGCAGAGCGTGTCAGCGCATGCGCGGGCATCTAGGTGAGCGAGCTTGCGCTACCTTGTATTGGATCTGTGGTAGAACGTCGAGATGATGTGGTGCGGTGTATGGTAGGGAGGCGAGGACTGTGTACTATATTTTTAATCGACCACTTGAGAGCCCAGGAAAGGTTTGATGTGCGGGACGTGTGGGACATCAGAGGGCCACACACAGCGCACGGTGGTCTGGGCAGTGTGACACGCTGTGACTCACACGTGTTTCGGTGTGTGGAAAACCCAAAGCTGAACGTCAAAGATTAACAAGAGCTTCATGAAAAGATGCCATCTTTACTCTTGATAATAGTACCGTCCCATACGAAACGCGTAGGAGAGCTGCCATGTACTCTATTTTTTACACAATAGTCTAAGTAAGTAAAGGTTTTTACTGGACCTTTCTCCGGGCTGTGCACTGCTTTTATCAAACCAATTAACTACTCGACTCAACTGCAGAGGTCGGCAGCCCACCGAGGAGCACTCCTGGAAGGGCAGTTTCAAACCCCCCCCCAAAGACTGGAGTAGTAACAAATATCCGATTGGAAGATTTAGCTTTGGAGACCGGGCCAATGAGGTTTAGGTGTGGGAACCTCACTTTTTTCAATCCCTCGGGGACTTCGCATTAAATGATAATCCAAGGATAACATTACATGAACCATCCATTTAGACAATGCATTGACTGCTCTTAGATTACCAAGCTTTTAAGAAGGGCTGGGAGGATGCAAAGCCAGTTGAAACCCACTCACAGACATTGTGTCAACTTGAGGGGGCCCCACTTGGCACCTGTATGCAATGATACCTCCGCTGGGGCGGCCTGTTAGGGCTGTCTAGAGTACGCAGGGGTCCGAGGTACCAACCGAACACCGAAAACGGCAAATGAACACCTACATCGTTGGCTCATCAAACCTGGTGGCGCCCTCTCTTAACCACCGGAACGCCACAGTTGCTATAACCGCAGACAAACTCTCTCCTTAGACCGGAGGTCCGACTGAACCTGTCACACACTCGCAGGGTGCATCTCGTACACGAGCCATCCGTATCCCATAGCGGGCGCTCTTCCTCTCCTACACCAGCATCCTCCTATTGCCGTGCTTAAGGGTTTTCCCGTAGTTAACAGTTCTGGGACGTTCCTATAGGAGAGCCCGGCCTTGGTTACTGCTGCTCTGGCATAGGTCTAGCGTGCGGGGCGCATGAAAGGTGTTCACTGAAGGCGGTCTGCGGCATTGAAACGCGTCCGAAGGGGCGGACCGCGGGCTACTTCTTCGAAAGTCTGCTGCGGTCCCCCTACACCTGACGTGTTACCGGCTCCTAGGACTGGACACATTCAATGCATACAGGTACGCCTTATTAGCATCCCTATCTCATCGCCCCCCTCGTCGCCCGTGGTCGCTACCAGGCCGGTCCTATAGGGCGCTGACTCATTTTCTTTGAGTCCATTGCGCAGGGGTGGGTATCGGGCGGCAGCTGGAGCCAAGCCCGTGGGTCATGAACCGCCCCCGACCCCTGCTGCTCCCCCCAGGGCTCGCACGGCTCTAACCTTTCCGGGGATGGCGGACCATAAAAGACGGACCAAGACTACTAGATCTGGCACACACCCACTTGGGTAGCAGGTTTCGGGGAGTAACGCTAGAAGTTCTTGAAACATACTCCGGAATCGCGACTTTCAACTTCCTCTCCCCCCCCCTACCATTAGGGCCTGCCGCCGAAGTACTGACTCACTTATGAGCGGTTGTCTGGCGTTCCCTTAACTTGCATAGTTGCAAGCATTCCAAGGGGAGATCCCTCTGTGGCCCAACCCGCTCAACCAAGATCCCAGGCTCCCGGCACTGGCGCTCTCTAGCTTCGACGGGGTTCCTATCTTGTCGTACGCTTCGGGGGGTCAAATAACTCGAGGCCTCTCGCGACATCGAGCTCCCTGATTATTCCAGTCGAGACAACATTTCGCACGCCTTGGCACGTCTACACACGCGCGTCCCTCTAGTTACCCTCAATGAGGGCGCCACCCTTTCCGCTCTGGTTGCGCTTTCGTACGGAAGGGGAGGGGAAAGAAGTAATTCCCAACGGGCAAGTATGCCCGCGTCGCAACGCACTTCCGTCAGTTGTATTCACACCCTTGACGGTAATTGTTTTGGTCGCCGGCGATAACGCATCTCAGAGGGTGGTAGACCCTGGTCGTGAACCTAGACTATTAGAAGATGGGGCTACCTGAGTTCGTACTCCTGTCTTATCTGACAGACTACGGTGATATTCGTATGAGCTTTTATCCAAATCAGCGAGCCTCAAATAAGGCTTAAGCGAGGTCTAAGGGTACCGGTATATGCCGTCCTGACAAAACACCTCAATTATGGATCGGCCTCAGAATCGTTATGAAAGTCGGAGTGACCTTGACGCGCCACATTGGCATCGCACCGGTAAGGAGCGCCCCTTTCAGGTGAGCTGATCCTGGGGGTAGGCCCCCGATTCGTACTTTCCCCTATCTAGGAGTGGAAGTTAGGATTTCCAACTAACCCTTTTTCGGTGACTCCCCTCTTCCCCCGGCCTGATCACAAAATAAGTATGGTATTCCGCTCACGCTCCCGGATCCGGCTGGTCCCTATCGGGCGCCATGCCTCTGGGGAGGCCCGTCTTATTCAGTACGAGGCGGTCGACCTCACGGTGAGCTTCCCGCAAGGCTTGAAAATATTTGAGATTTTTGTAATGGCCCCGAACACTTCGTATGGCTTATCCGACGTCCGGCTGCGAGTACATATCAAACCCACTAGAAATACAAGATTTCAGCTGTTCCGAATTGTTGACGTGCCGAAGAACGGGATGATATAATAAGGTAATGATGTGGATGGGTGTTTATGGTATATTGGACTGCGTAATTAAAAAGAACATGTTGATAGATGCTGATAATGATTTTTATTTATTAAAGATAAGAAACTTCTAACACTGGCAATGGAATTTTTGAATTACCCCCTTGAGGGGAACCATTTAAGCCCAAAGTCCGAGCTCGTGTAGTATGAGTGGAACCCTACCCGCCCGCCGTAATGTACACCTCAAACACCCGCAAAATATTGTTCGTTCCCCCGTAATAGAGGAAGGGCCGAGAACGTCATGTGCGGACCTGTGTGTGAAAAGCTACCTCGCCTTTGGTACCACAGAAAAACAAGGGGATCGTCATATGAAGGGCTACAAAATTATGGTGCTGAAGCGAGTAGTTTGCGACAGCGGAAGCATCTTCACGGCCGAGCCCATCGCGGGCCTAACCGGAATCAGCCATGATCCGGGGCGTCCAGAGTTTGACAGCTCTCGAGCAAAGACATAAGGCAGCCTAAAAGGGCAATGATAGTGAGGTACGATACTCTAGTGGGGGTCCGGTGGCATCCGTTGCAATATGATATCAATTTATATAGTCTTGTTCGATCCTGGAAATAAGATGGGGTAGTGGGGGTTGACGTACACTAGCAAATGATGGATTAGGGGGGGCTGAACCTAACTGACGAACAAGAGGGCTGGAGTATATATAACTAATAAAGACAATTTTGGATTGGAGAAATAAAAAATATATGTTTAGGAATATGCGTATGGTGTGTTGATAAATGTGGAAAAGATATGGGGATCATCAGTGTGAGAGTTGCTTGCTGGCATTGCTGTTAGTAATTGAAGCTTCGAGGTTGAGATTTAAACATGGTGGCACGGTGTGTCATTTGCATGTCATTTCCCAGAATCCCTTGCTGCAGTGGAGTGCTGTGGTGGGGGTGGATAATGGTGAAAGACAGGCTTGCAGATGTCTAAGACATGCAATGAGTATACCAGTAAAATGTACGTTGTATATATCATATATATATATATATATATATATAATATATATAAGATTATTGATAGCGTATAGATATATATATATATATATATTATATATATAATATAGATGGATATAGAATGAACAAAGATATATATTATATATATAACAAAAAACGACGCGCACAAATACTACCACAAGAAACAAAAATATAAAATGTGCACAAAGGTGATATGTGTATAAAATAAAGATGAAGTGACTGATGTTGTTGGTGGCTATGGGGGGTGGGAAAAGTGTTATATGCCACACCCAGCCACTTTGTGGTTTTGTTAGATTCTGGAAAATAGGAGAAACAAGTGAATGGGGTTACCAATCATTATGTGTGTCCAAAACTTTCTCCTTTGTCACAAACAAGAAAACGAGGGTTTGAAAATTATGGACTAGAATTTTTCCTCCCTCCATCTTGGGCAGGAGACAGGTTAAAACTCTTTCTCGAACGGAGGACCTACGGATATCAAGCTTCATACCTGAGTCCGGAGGTCCAAGAACACTTGAGACACAAAATACCATTTTATAGTTCCAGGTTCCTGTACAGTCTGTTTGGTCTGTCCCAGTGTGGCGTGCCCAATCACACCATGTCTGTTTGTTTACTTTACTTTTGGTATTTGTTTATTTGTCATTATACATTTTATAAATATTTTTTTCTAAATGATCTCATACACATTCCATTTATTCCATTATTCCACTTATTAATATCATATATATATCCTTTATCTTTGTAAAATGTATAACATAGTAATATATTACATTACAGTACAATTCATTTGGTATTATCACATATTTTTTATTAATCAGCTTATTCAGCCTGCTAGTGTATAGGTTATTGTGTTTTATGATCTATATTTATATGTTTGGTTGGTTAATCTATATGATTTTCTAAGCTAGTAGTACTGTTTTTTATATATGTATGCATTTTTCGTTGGAAAAAGTGTGGGATAAATTGTATGAGTAATACAATCTACACAATCACAGTTACTTTTGCGCTATAGACATTATTGCCTACCCCTCCCTGGGTATACCTGATGAAGTCGGCGTGCGCTGACGCAACGCGTAGGTGCGCCACCATGTTGGCACATGTTTGATCAATTGTCCAGCTGCTGAGGATTCCTTGAAGGAAAAATGCGGTTTTATACCAGGAAACGGTGCATTTACTAGCTGTTTGCCTAGACTCCAGTCTTGTCGGATGATTCCTGCGTTGGCACTATAAACACATCTTGCGCGGGGTGGGGTCACGACCTGCATCGAAGGAAAAAGAGAGCCCGTGGTACGCGGCCGGGCGGGTTTAAAGCACTCCCCGTGGAAGTGGTCAGGTTGTTCAAACTATTCCCGGTGTGACGGGTTTATGGAGCCTCTCTTGAAGGACGGTTTAGTTCTTTGGGCTCTAACGAGGAAAAGGTCTTATAATGGGTACTCTGTATATATATTGTAGGGTGTGGACACTGCCCAGGTTTACAGTTCTACAGCTTATGGACATTGCAAGCTCCTAGCTGACGGCACACTATCAGGGCCATGGCCTCCGGATCAGTCCATCTTGGAGCTTAGTACTTAGCAAGCATAGCATTCACTACTTTGGGACTGTACATGCAGATGTGCTGCGTATTTTGGGTTTGACATTTACATTCTTGCCAATCTAGGAGGACTGGATCAAATAGTCAATCAAAAAAGCACTAGCCTTATTCCTCATAAACCAACAAGGTTCAGTGAGACCAAATCATATTGTGGCAGCATTTGTCTGTGACCAAATTGTGACTATTTATACTGTCTTTTTATTTTTAACTATGTTTACTTGAAGATCTCATTCCCACCTTCAGTGGTTTATATATATATATATATATATATATATAATATCTATTATATATATATATATATACTATATATATATATTGATGATATATATATATATAGATGTCTGATTTACAATAAATTGAATTACCATTATATACTGTACTAATAGGAGTGTGGGTCACCATTTTGGTATATATAGATATACCACACACCACACACACTGTTGACAATTCATTATAACTACATGCCCAGCGGGTAGATTTTGGCCGCTGGCGGTGTTGTGCGGCTCGCTGAATTCCACTGATCGCGCAAATTTTTTTTTTTAATAAATAAAATATAATATCCCCTCCCTGATTGGGTTAACGCGGGGAAGAGGGCCGGCAGGCATGCTGGTTCAGCCACCTTCCACGATCTCCTCTCCCTCTGATCTCCTCCCCTCATGCCCTGGGGCTGTCAGGGGGGTAAGCCACTATGGGTTGCGGGAGGTGGGGGGAGGGTTGTGCTTTATGCGAGGCTGTGAACGTCGGGCTGGGGGGGTTGTGGTTACCGCTTCACCATGAGGCCCTTCCCGTGTGCTCCCACTCCCATCCGCTCCCACTCCCGTGCGGCACCCTCCCGTGTGCTGCCCCCTCCGTGTGTGCCTACTCCACGTGTGTGCCCCCTTCTCGGGTGCGCCCACTCCCGCGTGACTCCCCCTCCAGCGTGCTGCTCACTCCCCAGTGGCTGCCCCCTCCCGAGTGCTGCCACCATCCAGCGTGTGCTGCTCCCTCCCGTGCGCCCCCCCTACGTGTGCTGCACCTCCCGTGTGTGCCCCCTCACGGTGCTGCCCAGCTCCCGTGTGCTGCCCTCCCGTGTGCTGCCTTTTCCCGTTGTGCTGCTCCCTCCCGTGTGATTGCCACCCCCTCACAGTGCGGCCTCATCAAAGGGTGCGCCCCCTCCCGTTGTGCTTCCACCACCTGCAGGTCTGTGTGGTGCACGCTCCCGTCAAATATGTTGTGTGCTGCCCTTTCACGGGCTATGTGCTGCACCCCCCCTCCCGTTTGGCCGCTCCGGTTAGTTTGCACGGGAGTGGTGAGGTTACCCATCACCCTCCACCAACGCGACACCAGAGCGGGAGAAAAGATGGCTGAACACTGCTCCCGTTGAGGGAGGGTGAGGTGTAGGGTTCCTAAGGGAAGCTAGGAAACGGCTCGGGCGAACCCCCGGAGGAGCGGACATTTCATCTGCCAGGGATACGCGGGTGAGTGAGGTCATCAGCACACCAACATTTAAAGCACCACATCAGTGGTGTGTGTGTGTTTGTTGTGTTTGTGTGTGTGTGTGTGCGTGTGTGGTGTGATTGTGTGTGTGTGCCTGTGTGTGTGTGTGTGTGGTGTGGTGGGTGTGGAGTGTGTGGTACCCAGTCAGTCCAGTCACCTAACCACACAGCCCATGCAGTCACCGACCCACCCAGTCAGTCACCTACCCACCCAGTCAGTCAACTCCCACCCAGTCAGTCACCTACCCACCCCAAGTCAGTCACCTACCAACCCAGTCCAGTCACCTACCCACCCAGGTAAGTCACCTTCCCACCCACCCAGTCAGTCAGTCACTACACAGAAAGTCAGTCCACCTACCCACCCCCCAGTCAGTCAGTCAACTACAACACCCAGGTCAGTCAGTCACCTTCCAACCACCAGTCATCCTAACCACCCCATTCAGTCACATACCCACCCAGTCAGTCAGTCACCGGCACCGCACCCAGTCAGTCCAGCACGCTTCCCATCCAACCCAGTCCGTCACCTCAACCACCCACCCAGTCAGTCTAGTCAGTCACCCAGTCAGTCAGTCAGTCACCCCACCCAGTCGTTATTAGTCACCCACCAGTCAGTCAGTCAGTACTACCCAGTCAGTCAGTACCTACAAACCAGGCCGGCAGTCACCTCCACCACCCAGGCCGCTACAACCTACCCACCCCCACCCAGGCAATCAGTCACCCACCCAGTAAGTCAGTCAGTAAGTTACCACCAGTCAGCAGTTAGTCACCCACCCAGTAAGTCAGCTGCAGTCAGTCACCTAACCCAGTCAGTCACCTACCCGTCAGTCATCACCGACCCACCCAGTCAATCGTCACCTTCCCACCCACACTCAGTCAGTCACATACCCACCAACCCAGTCAGTCAGGCACCCCCCACCACCCAGTCAGTCAGTCAAGGCACCGACCAGTCAGTCAGTCATCACACACGGAACACAGGCAGGCAGGCGAGTCACAGACCCAGGCAGGTCACTGACACAGTCACGGACAGGCCCCGAGGGGGGCCCTCCACGCGGGCGCGAGCAACACACGAGAGAAGAGCGGACCACACTCGCGCACCGCGCCCCCACGTGGAGACACCCGCGCCAACGCGCGACAGGCGCCCCCCCAAGCGCCCCACGGAGTCCCGCCCACGGCTATGCCCGCCGCGCCCAACAAGCCGCGCGCGGGCCCCCCCACAGCAACGCGCGGGGCTAGCAGCCCCCCACATAGCTGAGCGTAGCACACACACCCCAAACGACCTCGATCGCGCCCCCCACACAAGCGCGCGGGCCCGCCCACACGTCCGCGCTCCAAAACACTCTCTCTCGCCCCCCACACTAGTAGCCCCCCCAACTCTATCTCACCCCACACTCTCTCTCTCCCCCCACACTCCCTAGCTCCCCCCCACTCTCTCTCTCCCACACCACCTCTCTCTCTCCACACACAATCTCTCACACTCTGGATCTCTTATTACCCTCTAGATCTTAACTGCCAATGAATTACACCGAAAGAAGCCTATAACTGCTGTTCTTCCAGATTCTGATTCAGATTCACCGGAAAGACATCGGAACCCCCTCTAACCCAGAAGACAGGTAGGGGAACACATCCTACAAGGTATACATTGCTGGGGAAAAGAATGAGGGTACCTGGAGATGAGGGACTGAGGCTCAGGTAAGATCCCAGGTGGGATTGTGCTTTGACATGTGAAGCGGGGGAGTCCAGACCACTGGTAAGGGGTCTGAGGAAACTAGTCATTCACACCTAGCTTTTATTTCTAGATCCAACATTTACAAACACACACACACGTAACAAGGGACTAATTGAGTATAAGGTAATACAATAAATACATTTGTCAAAACGAATGTATGATAGGAATTTATTTAACGGTATTGTTATTTATATAGTTTATTTTAAAACGCGGGGTTGGGGGGGGGGCCTTGGGACTTGGGGCAGGTAGTTGGGGGCGGACTAGGGGCGGGACAAATGTTGGCGAGTAGATTTTTTGGTTGGGAGAGTAGAATTTCTTGGGGTGATTGGTCGAAAACACTGTATTAGTATATTTATTAGATTAGTATTATATATATATTATATATCGATATATATATATAAATCCAAAAATGGTGAGCCCAACACTCCTATTAGACATATATAGATATATATAATCATATATAGTATACTATAGATACCTGATCCTATAATATATATATATATATATATATTATTATATATATATAGAGATAACAAAGAGGACTTTATATACGATGACAAAGCTGTATAAATAAAGGACTGAAAATTCTTTGGCTAATTGAATTATACCTAACAGGGCCAATTACAGGTTAATACAGGTATCAGGTTGGGTTTGTATATAAACTCTAGTGCCTTAAAAAAAATAAAAAAAAATAACAAAAAAATATATATATATATAAATCTATACAGTGGTGACAAAAATCAACCAAAAATTATTCGCCACACAAAAAAATCTACTCGCACCTAGTTACCAAACGTATGCTGCTTGGGCCAATAGGAGTCGCCCACGATGTTAAATCCAACCGCCCGGGGCGAGCAAATGTAAGGGTTGCGAAAACCTGTATATATATCTATACACAAAAGCACAGAAAAAAAGGATATGGCGCCCACCCAGACCTACTTAAAAAGTATATAAAAAGGCAAATAATGATGAAAATCTTGTAGTACAGGATGATACAAAATAATAAATAAATAATAATAAAAAATATATGAAAATATATAATGGAATAATAAACAAATGAAAGAATATGTCCAGGAAAATAAAATACCAAAACAAATCCATTAACTGTATAGCTTTCTAAAATGCAGTCCATATATATATATATATTATATAATGTTAAACCATCTAAATAATAAACTCAATTATTTAATAAAAAATATAAAAAATAGTAAATAATAAAATTTTTAAGACCAATAGATGAGTCAGTAGGTCAGTTCCCAAAATGTTAATCACTGAGGCGTCTGGCAGCGCGAATAATGGATCACCAATCCATGATAAAAAATCGGTTGATATGTAGAGAGAAAAAACCAAACAGGCGCACACCTAGTGTATTAAGTATAAAAAAAATATTATATTTAAGGAACATAAACACATTCAAAATGACATCACAATGGTTAGTATTACATAAAGCGTGTATGAGATTGGATCTCAAGCGCCAACAACGCGGTCCTCTCAAAGCCACCTCGAGATCCCGCGTCTCCATTCGTCACTCCTCACATGGAAACGGAAGCGGAACCTGCTATCATGAAGCACGCAGAGAGTTTCATCTAGGATACATGTGGATTAAAATGTCGTTCGCAACCAATGTGGAATATTCAACGAATCGTCAGGGGAGCTCAGGGAGCTCATACACAGCCTCTATAGCTGTCCGCTATGTGAGTGTCCCCCACACACTTAGACACACCCTAAGCGTTCATCCTCCAAAAGGACTTATCTAGGGGATGCCCATTAGGTCTATCCCCAAAGTATATATAGGGAAACATTTACTCATTAATTAGTCAGGCACATATGAAATGGTCAAAAACAGATCAACATTAATTTGATGAGGATCCCAGTATGAGACTAGCTATGAGTCAGTGCAATCCCTATAGTTTCATTAACAAATTTCAAGTAGTAGTAGAGATAAATGAACAACAAAATTGTAAACAAAAAATACATAAATAGCAAAAATGGCAAAATTTATGAAAAGAAAACATGAATAACACGTAAATGAATACACACAACTCCCACATATGACGCACATAGCTAATCTCCATGTATTATACTGGACTTTGAATTGTATATAACAATTCTGCCCTAACAAACACATAGATATTGGACATTCAGGAGACTGAAAAACCATAGATAATCAAAACCCATAGAATATCAATAAACCCAGCTGAGGTGACATATAGGTGTTTCTAAGATTCAATTTGATATATATAAAAATTTAATTTAGATAGGTGTCAGTGTAATCATGACTAACTAGCAGTTACCCGTATAATTCTGAAACTCAACTTGGGACCAGTATAACAAATAAATATATATAGACACATATTAATATATATATACCTGAGTTAAGTTATGGTGAGTAAAAAAAAGTGACAACCCCTCAACCGCAAAAGGCAAATATGCAAATGTCAAGACACTGTATGCTGTCATATGCATGTCGTAGGCCGGTCTGCAACCCCGCCTTCACCATTGGTAGGCGGGGGGGTTGCAGGACCCTGGCCTAAGACATGCAGAGGAGCATTACAGTGTGTTGTGTACTATTATAGAGATTCTATTGTGGGTGTATATATAGATATATTAGATATATATAATATAGCTCTATATATTATATATAATACTATTATATTATATATGAGTATATGCAAATATTAGCTGTGTGATCATCTGCATGTCTTAGGCAGGGTCTGCAACCCGCCTGTCTGGGAAAGGACAGCAAGAGACACAGTGTTCACTTTTGCCTCAATAACCATTTTTAACAGGTTTCCTAAGGCTTAAGCTTGCTGCATGGTCACAGCTTTGAGCAAAGCCAAGGGTAGGTGCATACCCAGAAGAAACACCCACAGACAGCTGTTGCGACCGGTGATGGGCTCATCAGTGTGGGGTTGTGATTTTACTGGGGAATGAAGAGGGTATGGGGATAGGCTAAACACCCTAATACTGAGTTAAGTTATGGTGAGTAAAAAAGTGACAAAAAACCCCTCCACAGGAAGCAATATGCAAATAATCAGATGGTGTGCTCATGATGACATGTATTAGGCAGGTCTGCAACCCGCCTTTCCACTTACACCCAGAAACAGCACTTTCCACTGCACGCAAGGAATGTCTGGAAGGGAAATGACATGCAATGAGCACACAGTGTACTTTTTGCCAATACCATTTTACACAGGTTCCATATAGGCTAAGCTCTATATAATATATGAATTGTGTGACAATTTATACACAGATATATACACGAATGGCATAGGTCTAGAACAAATTCAAAGGGAGCCAGAGGAGGTTACAGAATAAACTGCAAATGATGGATGAAAGCAAGGACGAAGAAAGGCGGGCCACAGCTTCCCATGTATTATGTATCGATATGTGTTAGATAATAATTGTGAAAGTGAGCTATGAGTAAATAATATTATATTACTCAAAATATATGTCATTATCTGTAAATAATGTGCTATATTAGAAAATATTATGGGAATGAATAATACAATATATGTGATTCTATGTAACTATGGAGTGTATGATATGTAAATATTAAAAACCAATGATATCGAATTAGTGATATATAGATTATATGTAACATTTAGATACATGATGAAATATAATTCTAATTAAATTCTAATAATTAATATAATTATTTTTACTCTCTAAATATCTACAAATACTCGCAATATTATGAAATGATTTCTTTGTGGATCCAACCGAAAACTCCCGCTGAACAACATTATGCAGTTATCGCCATTATAGTATGGCACCCAAATGACAAAAGTGTAGAACCATGTACAGAGGGATGCAGTTTACAGCAGTCAAACCAGACCTCAGGACAATCACCAATGACTTGGGGTGACTAGATAATATGGTTACTAATGTCAATGTGGTCATTGTGCCCTTGGTGTGCGTAGTTCCAAGAACGTACATCCAATAGGGTGTCCTAGTACATCGTTTTTTAAACGGTTTCTTCCATATATATGCTGATGGGATAGATCGATTTTCATAATAGATAGGATTTGGATTCTCTGATGAATAGTAAGAAATGGAGAGAGAGGCTGGGAGTTTGGCAATCATGGACCACATTTCTACGGTGCTATCAGGAAATTGTGTACTTAGAGATTCTGTAGTTCGGCCTATGTAACATCGGTAGGCTGGGGGGGGGGGGGGGGGGAGGGGGGGGGGGGGGGAGCCGCACTCACACGATATAAGTATACCACATATTCACTTTAGCAGTCAATGAGTCAATTACTGTCATATGAAGTGCCATTAGTTTGAGAAACGGATATAATTTATTGGTCTGATTTCTAGCCTACATGTAAGGCAACGGCCTCTCCCGCTGCCAAAATTCCCTAACTTTTGGATAAATTTGGAGATCCTCTACTCCTTGGATTTAGTATTTGGGGGTATTATAGTTTTATACTCTAGGTTTACTGAACACGATAGGCGCTTGTTAAGATAGTGAAGAGGCCTATTACTGGATCATTGCATATATATATTCGAGTGACGATTCAAAATCTTCCCTAATCGATAATGCGGATGATTGAAACTGAGTAATAAATGTAAGGATCATCTACCTTTTTTGTGGTTATATAAAATATTTCTTTCATCAATGGTTTTGACAGACAGCGGCAGCTGTATGCGAACAAATAGCCGGTTTTACCTGGATGTTCCATGGAATGCCACGCTGTTCACCCGGAAGCATGCACGCGCTCCCGCGCTTGGCGCATGCACGGCTGAACGCCGCCGGTGGTGAGTGGTTATTGATAATTGGTTCAGATTTACTAGGCTGCAATGGCTTCGCGTGTCCCGCCAGATGGCATTAAAATTTCATGATTGTAATGCAGTTTTATTCATAGTGTAGATGTGCAGGGGGTCTCCGGAGCTGAACCGCTTTGGTTTTAGGTCTGGGGACCCCCTGCTTCCCGAGATACAGGCCCCTTTAGGGGGTGCCGGTATCCCTCTGCTTGGTTTACATGCCGCGGTCACGTGATCGGGACATTTAAATGCAGAGGGATACCGGCACCTCATAAAGGGGGCTGTATCTCGGGGAGCAGGGGGTCCCCGGGCCTGAAACCAACGCGGTTCAGCTCTGGAGAACCCCTGCACATCTACACTATGAATTAAAAATGTATTTTAAATGTATTTATTTATATTCATTTATTTATTTATTTATTTAGATTTATTTATTAATTTTTTGGGCGGCTGCTGTGTGTGAGTTCTTTTTATTGTGGGTAGTGGGGGTGGGTGAAGTGGATATTAGCCCCAACTGTGGTTGTTAAGGGCTTGCGGGCCAGCAAGTCCTAAACTCACACCAAGGGCCAAATACCCCCTTCACCCACCCCGCTACCCACAATAAAGCGGGCACGGTGGGTTAACCCCTTCATTGCCTTAGCGGCTATCAGCTATGGTAATGAAGCAGCATTTCTGTATTTTAATAATATTGTGCAGGAGCAGGGGGTCCCCTGAGCTTTAATCTTTGGCTCAGGGAACCCCTTGCTCACTGTACAATATTATTAAAAATACAGTCATGCTGCTTCGTTACCGTAGCACATAGCCGCAAAGGTAAGGAACGAGTGTTTATTTATATATGTGTTTTATTTATACTGTACATGTGCAGAGGGTCTCCGGAGCAGAAACGTTTTGGTTTTAGGTCCGGGGACCCCCTGCTCCCCGAGATACAGGCCCCTTTAGGGGGAGCCGGTATCCCTCTGCTTTGTGTACATGCCGCGGTCACGTGATCGGGACCTTTAAATGCAGAGGGATACCGGCACCTCATAAAGGGGCCTGTATCTTGGGGAGCATGGGGTCCCCGGACCTGAAACCAACGTGGTTCAGCTCCGGAGACACCCTGCACATCTACACTATGAATAAAATTGTATTTTAAATCATTTTTAATGTGCCGATGTTTGCGCAGAGAGAGCAGCGGATCTCTCTCTGCTGCAAACACATCTCGCTAGGGGACGGCCTATAGTATCATTGATGTGCATATACAGTACTATATATATATATATATATATATACTGCATTACAATTCATGAATTTATGCCATCTGGCGGACACGCGAAGCATTGCAGCCTAGTAAATCCTGTACCATTATCAATTAATACATCAACCACGCGTCAGCCGGGCATGCGCCTGGCTGGGAAGGCAAAAGGAGCCCAGCATGCTCCGGGTGAACAGCGTGGCTTTCCAGGAACATGCCAGGTAAAAGCCGGTGATTTGTAAGAATAAAAGCTGCCGCTGCTGTACACCATTTAAGAATAAATCAATCTTTTATCCCATTTTTTCTAAGGGTCCACACTTGGAGACATACGAAAAACTAGTCGAGAGAGATCTCCAATTATTAGCCAAGGGTTATAACTTCTCCACCTAGGGGTTCAATAATATGTCCAAAGATGAATACCAGCATCTGAATATACTCAAGAAAAGATCTGATATTATTATTAAGAACGCCGATAAAGGTGGAGCGGTTGTAGTATTGAATTCAGAGATGTATCACACTGAAGCACTCAGACAATTAAACAATACCGAGGCGTATTGTAGACTCACTGTTGACCCTACACAGATGTATCTCAAAGAGATTGGGAAACTTATAGAGCTGGATAGAGAACTGCATGTCTTATCAAAACAAGAATCTGATTTTCTTTATAATCCTTGTCCCACAGTGTCTATTTTTCACCATCTCCCAAAGATCCACAAATCACTCATCTGCCCTCCGGGCAGACCTATCATCTCGAGCATTGGATCTTTGGGGGATGGTGTATCTAGGTATGTGGATTTCTTTCTACAGCCGTTGGTGAAAGGTCTTCTATCCTTTTTGGGTGACTCATTCGATCTACTCTTAGATATCAAAGATATCACTTGGTGCAACACCTACATGTGGGTCACATTAGATGTGACCTCACTCTATACTATCATTGACCACACTAGGGGTATTCAAGCGGTTAGTCACTTTCTTAATAAATCAAATCTTCACTTGGCACAAATCACTTTTCTTTTGGACTGTGTTATGTTTCTACTGCAACACAACTATTTCACAGTTGATAATCAATATTTTTTACAGACACAGGGCACGGCTATGGGTAGTTCTTTTGCACCTTCTTACGCTAATCTTTTCATGGGCTTTTGGGAAAATCTTCACATTTTTGGGGACACTAATCCATATAGACAATATATTAAATTTTATCGTCGCTATATCGACGACCTACTTTTCATTTGGTGTGGGGATACACATACTCTCTCTTTATTTTATGATTATCTAAACACCAACGACTATAATCTTAAATTCGTACATACTGTCCATGATAATCATATCAATTATTTAGATCTACGTCTCTATATGTGGATACTCATCTCCATATACAGACAGACGTATATAGGAAAGAGAATGCACGCAATTCCCTACTTAGAGCTAATAGCGCACATCCCAGACTACTGTTAAAGGGTATCCCTAAAAGTCAGTTTCTGCGCCTCAGGAGGATTTGTTCTACCAAGGAATCATTTAACATACAAGCAAAACAATTAAGAATGAGATTCAAAGTTCGTGGATACTCTGACAGTGTGCTTGATAGTGCGTTACAGAATGCTAAATCAATCAAAAGATCTGATCTTATGACTAGACACAATAAGAATAAGTTTTATACACAGACCAATACCAATCTGGATAAAGAGATACCTCTCTTTATCACTACTTATTCTAAACAGGCGGGTAACATACGTTCCATTTTGAACAAACATTGGGAAAAACTTAAATTAGATAAAGAACTAGACATGTGTACTGGGTCTTATCCTAAAATAGTATATAAAAAAGCCAAAACACTAGGCAACTATCTTTCACCTAGTATGTACAATTCCAAAACTAGGACAAAGACAACTATTCCCAATGTTTTTTATAAATGTGGGTCCTGTAATTTTTGTAAGTATGCCTTATCTGTTAAATCATTTACAAATATACAGTATATACGGGCCACAAATATAGGCTCAATTCTTTTCTCACGTGTAACACTAAATTTGTTATCTATATTTTAAGATGTGCATGTGGATCATGTTATATTGGTAGAACCATTAGACCACTAAAAATAAGGATAAGTGAACACGTTAGAACCATTAAAAACAAACATGAGAAATTTCCAGTGGCTTGATACTTCAATACCTGTCCAGAAGGTTCTATAGATAAGATGACTTTTAGTGCCATTGAACATATAATTAGCTACTCTAGAGGTGGTGATAGAGAATCTGTCCTTAACTGTCGTGAGATGCACTGGATTTATACACTGGGGACCTTGGCTCCCAGGGGTATGAATATTGACTGGGAATTAAAACATTTTTTGAAATAAAATATATTCAATTTTTGTTATTATATACTTTTCATACTGTTTATTTTTATTTTTATATTCAAGTTTCTGTTTCATATATTTTTCTATATTTTTTTCATATATATATTTTTTCAGTTTTCATTTTTTCTTTTTATCTATCCACTATTTTTCATTTTTATTATTTTTCATTATTATTATTTTTATTATTCATTTAATTTTATTATTCCCTGTCAATATATATTCCATGTGCATCTCTCCCAAGTTTCCCTAGAGATATCTTCCATACATTTTGTTGTTGTTGTATTATGTACATCCACAACTCAAATATGCTGTGTGAACTATTATGTCAAGTCTATCATACTATGGTTATAAGTATATGCTTTAATATTTTGTATCTCTTTATTTCTCCACTCTACTCCATAGACAGCTTATAATACTGCCGTTTTTAACCTTGTTCTAATGTTGTCTTATGTCTTTTGACACTTGTTGTTTGTTGTTCTTATCAATCATTATGCAATAGTATTGCTGACTGTGTGTTTTTATGTAACACATAACATACATGCATCTGATTGGGACTGCCCCCTGACTCGAGAATAACATTAGCATGTTATTCATCTCATTGGCTCCTCCTTGAGCCAATCAGATTGTAGCACGGCGATTTCACGCTTTTTTCCAATGACGTAATTGATCAACTGGAGAAGGGGGACTCCTATATCAGTCGCGGCAGATACATTGTAAAATCCTCTTTGACAAAGGGCGACGGCCCGAAATGCGTAAGAGAGTCCTTTTACTCATCCACTACCATGATGTCAATCATGGAATAAAGGATTTTTAATTTATTCGGTGTGTAGCCCCCTCATTTTCATTGCTGTGCTCCGGTGCCTCCTTTATGGAACTTCTGCTCCAGTGGCATACTGTATGCAGGGCCGCTGACAGCTTTTCCGGGGGCCAGTGGTGGATTTACAATTTTTCCGCCCTTAGGCCCATACCTTTTTGCCGCCCCTACATTTTTCGTCTTGCTCTCTCCGCAATACACATAATACCGCCCTCTCCTCAATACACTAAATGTAATCACCGCCCCTGCAGCACACACTATGTCACCCCTTGCGGCCCACACAGAATGAATTCCCCCACATGCAGCACACACACAAAATGAGATGCCCTGTCACACAGCACACACACAAAATGCCCCTCCCCATGAAGCACACAGACAAAATTGCTCCCTCCCGCACAGTGCAGACACACATGGCACCCCCGACACAGCGCACACAAACATGGCACCACCCCTGCGCAGCACACAAACCCAACATGGCACGCTCACTGCAGCACACGCACACAAAATGGCATCCCCACCCCTGCAGCACACACAAAATGGCACCCCTACTCCAGCACCCACAAAATAGCACCTCTAAACCCAGCACGCACAAAATGGCCCCCTACCTAGGACCTCGGGTATTTATTTTTGTAATTGTACCACGCTGTTTAATTTGACGCCCAGTCCATGCGCCAGAGTAAACCTTTTCCATATTGCACAAAAGGGGGTCCGGGAAAAAAAAATCACTCTAGCAGCAGTACTGGACTGTAATTTCCTACATATATGCAATTATTTGGTTAACTAGATAGGTTTCAGTGTTCAAATCTGTATTCACTCACACTTATTTAATACTTAAGATTACATAAGTATTCCAACATTAGTTATCACAGTGGTTTCCAAACTTTTTTTGGTTAGGGCAGCGCTGCGCAATCTTTCCTGTTCGCCCCCCCCCCCTCCTGCTTCCCTCCCTGCTCGCGCCCCCCCCCTCCCTTACCTCCTCTCCGGCTCCCGGTGTCAAATGACGTCACGTGGTCACGTGACGTCACGTTGCCATGCCACGTTGCCGAAGAGAAGGTTAGTTAGTTGCACAGGCCTCATGTGATCCCCTGGCATTAATTTAAATGCCTTGGGGGAAGAGCGCAGGAATCCTGCAATTGCCCGCGCCTCCCCTGAGTAATTTTGGTGCGCCCCCCAGTTTGTGCACCGCTGGGTTAGGGAACCTCAGAACTCTATTTTGAAATTCTGGGGAAACCCCAAACATCAATCCCATCTCTCTCCCCCCTGTACCCGTCACACACACACACACACACACACATTTCCACTCTCGCTTACACAAACACACACATTCCCACAAGCTCCTACTTACACACACACACACACACACACACACACTCTGACAGACACGCACACTCACAGACACGCACACTCACATACACCCACACCAGAATCTGTCTCCCTCCCACAGTAACAGAATCCCCTCCCAACAACAGAATCCCACTCCCCCAACAACTGAATCCCCCCACAACAGAATCTGCTACCCACAAAAGATACACCCCACAAAACGGAATCTCTCTTTCTACCCCCCAAAATGGAATCTCTCTGTCCCCCCTCAAAAACCGAACTACTCTCTCTCCCCCTCCTCCCTTCACTCACTCACCTTTGTTGATGCTCTGACATTTTCTGTCTGCCTGCTGCCCTGATGCCTGCTCCTACACAAGCAGCTGCACAGTGTGGCTCAGAGAGAATTGCAACATTGTTCCCATGTTGTGCAGTTTGCTTGTAGTCCACGCCCATTCAGATGTCTCCCTAGTCCAGGCTTGGGGGAAGCCGCAAGCCTGAGGACTGTGTCTGTGATGTCAGGATGCAGGGACAATCTTCCGCCACCACAATCTGCCACCTTTGGCCTGGGCCTTATGGGCCTAATGGCAAATCTAACACTGCCCAGGACTAGAGTGTCTACCGGGTCCTTTCCCCCACCTCCCGTTTGTGTAAGCAGCCTTGCAAGACCCCCCTCTCTCTTACTGTCTGCCCTTCTCACAACTCCTCACTCTCTCAGCCCCCTCTATTTCTCTTTCCCTCTCACCTTCCATTCCCCCCTCCTCACACTCCATTCCTCCATCCCTTTCCCCCCCTCTTCATACTCCATTCCTCCCTCCCATCCTCACAATCCATTCCACGTCCCCTCCTCACTTTCAAATTCCCCATCCTTATCTTAAATTTCCCCCCTTCCCTTATCACACTCCATTCCGCCCTCCCTTCCTCACAGTCTGCACACTTCATTTCCCCTTCCATCCTAAAACTGAATTCCCCCCTCCACACATCACACTCCATTCCTCCTTCACACTATATTCCCCCATCCCCCCTTCCTCACACTCCTTTGCCTTTCCCCATACTCAATAACTCCCCCTCACTCAACTCCTCGAGCCCCTCAATATCACGCACAATTCCTCCCGTCCTCGCACTCCATTCCCCTCTCCCCCCATTCCAGTCTATCCTCTTCTCACTACCTTCCCCTCTCCCTCGCGCTCCATTCCCCCCTCCCCTCTTCACACTGGGGGGTTTATTAAAGACCGGGCCACAGATTGTGAGAGCTTATCTGTGAATTTCCATTGTGGGCCGGCCCCCCGCAGCCGCTGGGCAGGGGACAGTTGTTCTGACTCTCCCCCAGTGTCACCGGTCTTGACTGTATGTATAGAGCTCGTCAATCTTGTTACTAAAAATGTAGCCCAGATTGTTTTGAAACAGGCCCACTAATAACTTTACCAGGCCCATATATAATGACTTGACTTGGGACTGGGATGAAAAGGGGCCGGGGGTTCCTGTGACAAGTAAAACAGGGGGTGTGTGCTTGAAGTCTGTCATGCAAAGGGGGGGCAACTGTTTGTTAGAGGGTTGCACACTATTCAACATGGGCCCAGAAGAGGAAGGGGTATGGCCGATCACTTTTGGTCAGCCTTGTCCATCTTACGGGATCAGCCACCTTCCAACCTCTGCGACTGGGCCTGTAACAATTGGCCCTGCTCACCCTGTTGGGCTAATACCACTTTAGACCTGGTGGATTTATTGGATGCAGAAAGTAATACACCAGTTGTAGGCGCAACTCTTGCTAAATTTCATTTTTAAAAATGGCACTGACCCTCCTCACCCAACTCCATCTTTAGCTAAATGCTCACTCACACAAGGGGAACAAAATTGTCACAAAACACCTTCATACATTGATGTAAATGGACACAGTGAAAATTACAACATTTCTAATGGGTTTTGGAGTTTGCAAAACTTAATGCATATGCATATCCCCCTCGTGACTGATCTTGTAAATAGAGATGGACAAACTTTTCACTAAAGTTAGTGTTCTCCACTATCTGCATATCAAGTGTGAATCTACGTAGATGCATCTGAGTTTGGAAAAGCCCACCACTATGTTTTTTTTTTCTATCAAATCATGTGAACTTTCATTGCACAAACTTTATTCTTCGCGGTCATGGCTGAGTGAGAAATCTTGCTGCTCTTTTTTTTAAGTGTTATCAATTGTGGGAACTTTTCCTTTTCGCTCCAAAGAAAAATGTTTGCAGAAACAAATAAACAACAATTCATTTTTTTTTTTAACAATGAAAGTAAGCCAAATTAAGGCTTTAGACAGACATCCACCCATTTCGGTTTGAGAAGATTGACAAAAGTTTGTGCGAATGTTCCACTTGTAAACATACCCATTAATTTAGTATTTCCTGTATGTAGCCCCCTTTCCCCTTAGGAAAACTTAGGGAACAACGCGTGCTGAATAGCTGTTTGGCGTTCAAGAGGCCAAATCCTCCACCACTGGGAGATCGTGTTATATCAGTGCACAGCGCCTCCACCAGAGAGGTATCCTAGTACTGCAGGTTAAACCCTCTTCAGGACCAATGCAGTAATAAATAAAGATACACACACACTGGTATGACTACTTATCTTTACTAACACATATCGATAACACAATAACAATACAGTCCCACATACAGTACCCACACCATATACGCACCCCGGTGAGATCCCCCAAAGTACTGAGGTGCCCTGGGCATCTAACCACCTGGTGTTCACAGAGCAAAGCTCACCCAAAGTATGTGGAGTGCCTCTACCACCTGTGTGTGGCTTTTGGTGCATGTGGGTACATTCCTGGTCTCCATCCAGACCAGGGTATGGGGAGATGATGAAAAACCGCACAGTGATCCTACGACGTGGTCTACCGGGTGCTTTCTCTCCACCTGCTGTGTCCGCCTCTTGAGGGAGCTCTGGTTGAAGGGTGTCCCTTAAAGCCTATATTGTGCCTGTGGTCTGGTCCACAACCGCAGACCACACATACCGCGTGGCGTCCGTCCAACGGTGGTACTCAATACCACTATCAGCACAAGCTTAGTGACTACTGGGAAGCGTCCCTATCTGAGGGCCTTCCCCACAGCAACCACAATCTGGAAGGGACTTGGGGCCTATTTTGGGCAATGGGGGGGGGGGGGAGAATCTGGCCTAATCCGGGAGACAGTGGCACTAGGACACTACCTTCTCCCTTGGTTTCCCTGCTCCAACTGTCAGCAACAGTCAGCAACATTCTAACCTGCATGCTTGGCTCCTTGAGCCCTATTGGCTCTCCTGCCCACATGGTTTTGCAGCCCCTCGGGCGGAGCCTGTTCTAAGACGGCTGCCACTCACGGCCGTACTGCGCATGCGCAAGACTGCTACGGAGCATGCTCGAAGCAAACAAGATGGCGGCTCCCGCTTGCCAGGTGCGCCGTGAAGCTCCGGAGACCCGATCGCCAAACAGCCCTGCCCCTGACAGCTCGCAGCCCTACTGGAGCGCTCCCTGCACCCATGCCGGGTCAGCTCACAGTGCTGTGGCACCCGGGTAGATCTGCAGCTGTGCCCCCACCCCACAGACCTGAAGGTAGGGGACATATGCAATATTGAATTAACAGAGATGTATTCTATATTGTATGATGCAGCAGTTCGGACTGCAGTGTTGGATTTTGTCCAAAAATAGCCTGAATGGCCGCTTCTGACAATATAGAATAAAGCCCCAAGGCTTTTGAAAATATCCAAAGTTATTTGTGAGAAATTAAAAATTATTTTTAATTGCAGTTTATACCATCTTATATAAACTATCATTTTTAGAGTTATTATTTACTGAAATTGAATGTATAAATTAATTCAGCAGGTATATATTAAGCATTCTAAAAGTGAGATTTAACATATTACATTTTACTTGCATTCGCATCACTTGTTAGAATTTGGACGTAAATAAAAAAAAGTTACTTATGTCAATATGCCAAGCTATGTCTTCTAAAAGCAGCAAATTATATAAATACTATACATTTACGTTACAACATCAACCACCACAATATATATAGTACATCATTTTAATATATAATATATATAATATATATATATATATATATAGTGGTGACAAACACCAAACAAATCGATGCGCGACACACAAAAATACTGCGCCAACAGATACACAACGGTGACTGGGCGCTGGGCACAATGAGTACCGGCCCGGGGGTTAAGGGAATATCACACGACCGGGGCAAGCAAAGTAAGTGTGGTCGAACACCGGATAATAATGATAGACACACACACACAGACAGGTAGATGACACATACATACAGTAACACCAACCATATAACATGACATTAATAGGTCATCATGAATCATTTATCAGGAATGGCATAACACATTGAACATTTAACCTTTTTAACTAAATACGAGAAATACAGGGTAGCCCATGAATTATGAGATGAGATAAATTATTATGAGAAATATGAATGATAATGAATAATTTAAATACAGTATATATATATTATAGTATATATATATGATATATATATATAATATATTATATATATATATATATATGTATCACATGTAGAGGTATCAGTACCGTGTTAGCCGAGCTTCCAATAATCAAAAAAATAAATAGATGATACGTTCTGTGGCTACAAAATGCTTTTATTGTGCGAGCTTTCGAGATAACACTGATCTCTCTTCTGGCGTGTACAATGAATGAAGACAAGGATTACTTAAAACAGTGTCTTTGGATATGTTTATCTGTGCTGGTCTTCCCCCGTGTGATGACGGATTTATGGCGGAGGTGTCAAAGGGTAAACTGAAGCAAGTGAAGAAAGAGTGTTGATGTGTTCAGTGTGAATAAAAATGAATGGAGAGCCCACAGTATTACAGTGTCTTACACAAGGTGGTGGTGGAGTGAGAGGGGTATAAATGGTGTGGGTGGGTGTGGAAATGTGAGAGTTTGTAGACCACAGCGAAAAGTGTGTGTGGATACTATGTGGTCCCTATTGGTGTATAGGTATGGAAAAATAAGGAGTATTAGTATGTGTGAGAGACAGCTGTGTGTGCATACATATAGCACAGTATGTACATACATGGCCTGTAGCGCTCATGGGAAGAGAGTTCGCTAGTGTCAGTAATGACTCATAAAATTTCGATCTCTGTTTAGGCCACTGCTAAGTGTCCCGAACAGTTGCATAAATTTGTATTCATGCAACCGTCTCTCTTTCGGGGTTTTAAGATTACCTTTGAGTATGGCAACCCTCAGATCATTCATCTTATGGCCAGAGTCAGAGAAATGTTCGCCAACAGGACTGTCTCTTGTTCCGCGTGTGATGCTGTGGCGATGCAGGTTCATTCTCTTGTTTAGCCCCTGTCCTGTCTCACCTATGTAGTAGCAGCCCCCTGTGCATTTCATGCACATGATGAGGTACACGACATTGCTGGAGGAACAGGTGAACCCTCCTCTGATATATATATATATATATATATATAAAAACAGAAAAAGAGAGAGAGCACACGCCCCATAGCATAAAACTGTGTTTTTAATATGATAAAGGGAAGGGAAGGGGGGGGGGGAAGAAACACACTCACAAGAGTAAAATGATAAAAAGGCAATTTGTGATTATATCACCACCATCCGGTTCTGTGCTGCAGAGTGTCCGTCTTTGTGGGCTCCTAACTCCTAATTTCCTTCCGGTGGGAGCATCAATATATGCGAAGGGAATATACTTAAAGTCTTTATAAAGACTGGTATTATTATCTGGACATTGTTACTCCACTGAGTTTTAGTGTATCCTCTCTCATATTAATATTGTTTTGTTTGTTTTAATATTTTTAGTAAAGATTTTTACATTTCTAAGAAGACTACTATTCATTCATATATGGCATTGAACTGATTATCTTCCATCCTGATTGATAGAACTATACCATCATTTCCATTCCATATTAACTATTTATATTCCCAATAAAGTGACACTTGTTATTTGGGATTCCCCTCCTTGGCGGTGCTCTGTGGCTCGACACATTGTGACATTTCACTTTATATATTTTTTCCTCCCTCTCCATTTTTTGCGCCTAGGTCATCTTCACCCAGATTTCTCTCTCGGCATTGGTGGGGCCGTGGACCTAACTGGCAGCATTTAAGATAAGGGACAGGTAGTTTAATGGTAGCACCTCCTCTAGTATTGTGTTGCATAATTGATTGTGTTTCATTATTTTTATATTGAGTTATATTACAGTTTTGATGTGCTATGTTTTCTTTCTTTATATATAATATAATATATAGATATATATATCGATATATATATATATATATATATAATATAATATAGATATAGTCAGATAAGGCAGTTGGCACTCCAATAGGTGGCGGTAAGCCACAGGTGCACGTCCCATATAGAGAATGTAGTTATACATTCACGTTCCAAGGATTGGTAACAGAGACAGCAGTCAATGTGAAAATCAAAGTTTATTCGTGATAGCAAAATAAAATCCAGAAATGTGCCTGCTTTTTTTCAAATACACTTTTGCAATATACCTTGAGTGTGTTTTTTGTTCTCCTTGGTGTGGACACCTGGTTTTCCTGTTATTTTTGTTGAACAAGCCACCTATTCTTTGGAGCCTTTTGAAGTGCCTGCTATTATATTTATCTATATGATAGATTAGATTATATATATATATATATATTTTTTTTTTTTTTTTACCTGTTCAGTCATTTTTAATAAGTCTAGTAACTTATCTGTTCATTGTTTTTGTTATCCAGTCACACAAAAGCACTTCTCAATCCTTGGGCTGGGTGCTCACTGCAAGAGCTCAATAACAGGCCATTCTCAGCTGCGTCTTGTCCCCAATAATTAGCCTGCTGTATTAGCTACCTCTTGTGGCTTTGCCTGTGAGAGACATTTGACATAACAGACATCAGAGGGATTTTTCAGGAGGCTCTTGTGGCGTCCGAATGCCTCTTAATTAACCACTTAGGTATCCTCATTCACTCTCCTGCATGGCCCTTTCCAAATGGTAGGGGTTGCACTGTGGATCTAAACACCGGAGAAGCATGCTATCAAAAGATCTTGTAAATAAAGGCTTGTGTAAATTATTTTTAATGATTCCCTCCTGGCACATCGTTATGTTTGTAGTTACACACAGGCACATCAGAGATGGCTCATCTTCCGTAAGGTCAGCTGCAGGACCACCATAACTAGCTGCAGTCAGTAAATGGCTTATTAATTAGCACAGTGATTTTACATTGCTAAGAGCTCTGATGTATGGAGCTAGAATTGTAATTGTGTAGGATTGAAATAATAAGCCATCTCAGGGCTCCTTATGCAAATTGCCGTATTATAAAATCATTACCTATCTAAACACTGAGTTTTAATAAGAATTACAATGATGAATTTTATGATAATTGACACTCAAGTTCTAATCGCTTGGATTTTTATCATTGTGGTGGTTAAATTGTGTTTTTTTTTAATTAAATGTTCCTTAAAATGCAGAGAATTATTTAACAATTCTGTTACATTCTTTTAGTTCACATCAGGTTATTCTCTTTGGTCATAATAAAACAGGCCTTCTTAGTAATAGGTATTTGACATAATGTATCACTTGTAGACTAAGATGTTTAATAAAAAAAAATTCAATTATGATTTTGATGGCTATGTATTGTCAACTGTGAGACAGCATAGCAAGTGTCACTGGGTCTGACTTCCATGATAAAAAAGACTCAAAGTAAAGATGGAAAATCTAGGGCACATTTTGCATACTTATGAGAGCTTATACTGTAGATTATTTTTTTTAGAATTGTGAATAATTCTATTCTAACTGGACAGGAAGGAAAGCTTGTCATTCGATTTTTTTAAAATCTAAAATGTAATTTTGTAAAAAGTGGTTATTTTTAATCTAAACAATACAATTCATTTATGTTTACTAGAAGTACAATGTTTTTGTAACAAAGGCAGTGCAAGCTTACACATGATGCGCACTATTGGCATATGACTGTCAAGTTGCAGTATTATGACTGGTTTCCTACAGATACAGAGTATAGTACAATACTATTAACATAGATACGGTGCATAGTTACATAGTAGATGAGGTTGAAAAAAGACTTACGTCCATCAAGTTCAACCTATGCTAAATTTAGCCAACAGATACTTTATCCTATATCTATACTTACTTATTGATCCAGAGGAAGGCAAACAAAAAAACTCATTAAGGGGAAAAATAAATTCCTTCCTGACTCCAAGAATTGGCAATCGGATTAATCCCTGGATCAACATTCTTCCCATATTTACTTATTTGGTATATCCCTGTATACCTTTCCTTTCTAAAAAGATGTTCAACCTTTTTTTGAACAAATTTATTGTATCTGCCATCACAGTCTCCATGGCTAATGAATTCCGCATTTTAACTGCCCCTACTGTAAAGAACTCTTTCCTTTGTTGCTGGTGAAATCTCCTTTCCTCCAACCTAAAGGGATGCCCCGAGTCATTTGTACTGCCCCTGGGGTGAATAGTTCATTTGAAAGCTCTTTGTACAGTCCCCAAATATATTTACAAGCAATGTATATATATTTGCACCAGTGGGAGCAATAAACCTTGCTATTTGTATATCATCATCTTCAGCTATTGTTGATCCACTACTGGATGATGTGCTCCCCATTAACCATCCAGGCACTGTGGTTGCAAGCCTCTCTTCTCCACATTCCTCGAACAAATCATTCTTAAATTTAACTTTTGGTCATCATCTTAGTCTTTTGATACCTCTTGGAATCCAGTCGAGTAAAATCTTTGTCCATTAATGGTAATTTCTTCTTGCAATATATCCAGCCCACTACTAATTTTATTTCTTGTGATGATGTCACAGATGCTCATTCTTTTTCCTGTCACTTTGGGAAGTACCCAGCACACATATCTACATACTGTACTTATTTGCATTGTCTGAAGCTTTCGAATTATCTTCGCATTTAGGGCCCAAGTTTCACTTTACATGAGCACAGGCAGAGTATGCCATTCCAACACTTTCCTCTTAAGATACACTGGAGGGTTGCCTTTAAAGATTCCCTGATCTACAACCCATTTTCATTTGCCTATAGATTTCATTTAAAAGGTTCCCATCTGCACACTTGTATATAATAACAGTTTATTGAACACAGATAAGAATAGGTATTATCACTATAACACATACTAGGTAGGCCTTGCACGTCCGTAACCCGACAGGGCCCTCCAACCGCAGTGTCAACACCATGATGTGATTCCCCAAATGTATTGAGGTGCTCCTGGACACCCAACCTCCCTGGTGTCCACAAGAGCCAACCCACCCAATGTGTGCGACAGCGCTGCTCACAGTAAATGAACGTGTTATTGTTGGTGCAGTTGGTGAGGTAACTGCCCAGGTGCTACAGCACCCAAGTATGGCCAAAAAGTAACAGAGATCTGCTTATCCAGGGCCATAGTCGTCAGTGAAGCCTCCGCCTCTGGTGTGGTGATATCCAGCTGGATTTTCCCACCATGAAGAGAGTCTCTATCTGTGGGGTGATATGGTCCCAGACCACCGGATTGCCAGTTTGCCACTGTATCCTGACTGTGTCCCTCACACTTGGCACTATATGGACAGTGTCCCTATCTAATGGGCCTGTCCCTGCAGCAGCCATAAGCTTATGGGTGAGTTGGGGCCTAGCTGGGGCCTCTAGGTGATCTCTGGCCTAGTGCAGGGGTCACTGACACCCTGCACACACACCTCACCTCTCTGTGTTCCAGCTCTGACTGCCATGGTCCCAGATGCGCCAAAAGTATCTATTCTGGCCACAGGGGATTGCTGCAGCCCGATTGGCTGTTTCACACTATGTGGACTAGTAGCACCAAGGACAGAAAGTACACCCTCTTTGAATTCTATGATTTTACATATCAGGACATAATAACAATCATCTGTTCCTTAGCAGGTCTTAAAATTAGGTAAATACAACCTCAGATGAGCAACAACACATGACATATTACACCGTGTCATGATTTATTTAACAAAAATAAAGCCAAAATGGAGAAGCCATGTGTGAAAAACTAAGTTTACCTTATGA
This sequence comes from Ascaphus truei, assembly GCA_036426205.1. NCBI lineage: Eukaryota > Metazoa > Chordata > Amphibia > Anura > Ascaphidae > Ascaphus > Ascaphus truei. The sequence goes on from WSYH01002376.1 coordinate 54,831, forward strand.
TTCAATAGCTTGTAGAACCACCTTTAGCAGCAATAACTTGAAGTAATCGTTTTCTATATGATTTTATCAGTCTCTCACATCGTTGTGGAAGAATTTTGGCCCACTCTTCTTTACAAGTTGATTCAGTTCATTGAGGTTTGTGGGCATTTGTTTATGCACAGCTCTCTTAAGGTCCTGCCACAGCATTTCAATCGGGTTGAGGTCTGAACTTTGACTGGGCCATTGCAACACCTTGATTCTTTTCCTTTTCAGCCATTCTGTTGTAGATTTGTGAGTGTGCTGGGATCATTGTCCTGTTGCATGACCCAATTTCGGCCAAGCTTTAGCTGTCAGACAGATGGTCTCACATTTGACTCTAGAATACTTTGATACACAGAGGAGTTCATGGTCGACTCAATGACTGCAATTTTCCCAGGTTCTGTGGCTGCAAAACAAGCCCAAATCATCACCACTCCACCACCATGCTTGACAGTTGGTATGAGGTATTTGTGCTGATATGCTGTGTTTGGTTTTCGCCAAACATGGCACTGTGCATTATGGCCAAACATCTCCACTTTGGTCTCGTCTGTCCAAAGGACATTGTTCCAAAAGTCTTGTGGTTTGTTCAGATGCAACTTTGCAAACCTAAGCCGTGCTGCCATGTTCTTTTTAGAGAGAAGAGGCTTCTCCTTCCAAACAAACCATACTGTACTTGTTCAAAGAGGGTGTACTTTCTTTTTCACACAACTGTAACTCTCAATTGTGAGTACAATGTTTGCAAGTCATCCAGAAACAGGTATCAGAATGTATTGGTTCAGAGTGATTTGTTTATACTTCCCTTTACTAGACAAAAATAATATTTTAAAAAAATCTTAAGTTTTCTTCTCATTAGAAAATTTTCAGTTCAAAGTAAGGGTCATTGTAAGGAAAGACTGATTTATCATTTGTACTGCCAAAATTATTTTATTTGTGTGCCGCTATTTTTAAATGTACCGTATTTTCAAATATGACAACATTGTTGCACTACAGTAAAATGTTCATAATCCCTCTGTGCAAATTCCTTTGGGGTTACAGGAATACCAGAATGAAATCAACATCTGCTGCCTTCTGTTTGTGTAGTGTTTTATGAAACAGAATCTTGATGTTTTATTTGTATGGTTGAAATGAGGCTTATGACCCATAATCCATCATTTTGAAGACATATTTCGATATGTTATGTATTTAATCCCCATAGTAATTTGGAGAGGGTATAGAAAAACGCTTGTTAAGTTATTGTCCAGCTGGCGTAATGTCCTCTAGAAAAGGAAACTGTGGTCTTTCCTTCACAAGTCTAACAGGGCATTCTCACTGTAAGCCAAGGAAAATACAAACTGGATGTCCCAAGAAGCTTAATGCTGAACTAGCATACCTTACCACTATAGCAGGCATTTCACTGATAGTATTATATCACCTTGCCTGCAATTATGAAATATTGGGTTGCCTAAGTATTCTACAATACATATAAATATAACTGGTATTTTCTGCAATAGTAAAAAAAAGTTTTTGTAGCTTATACAAACCAGGATTGACATTTTATTTTTTATTTACCAAAAATGATTATGCTATATAATTGTTTCTAACTGGAAAACAAGTTTTCCATATACTGTACCCTTTAGTACTGAACTCACTCTCATTCAGACCTCTCCTCTTAGGCTCAGATCCACAAAAGGGTGCTCAGGTTTAGCATGCCTTTACTCCTATTCAAATGAATGGGAGTAAAGATGTGCTAAAGCTTAGCACCCTCTTTTGAGAATCTGGGCGTAGTCCCCACCATATACAGTAGAAACGCTACAATATCCATCAACTGTCCTGTCTTCATTCCCGGTCTCTTTTCCTTCTCGGTGGCATTACACAAATCGTGACCACATTTATATATCAATATTTCCCATCAGCAAAGAATCATTTGCTTTTCAAAAATTTTAGTGTTTATTTTTTTAATACATTTTTAAATTCCAACCTTTTCACGAAAGATCACATTGCTCAAAATGTTGCAATTTGTCCCTAAAATATATTAAAAATGGATTTAAATGGGATTATATAGAAATATAGAGGACCTCGTGACCTTGCACATTGACTTTTAATGCTTTTGCAATTTTCTTGAATTTTTTATTTTCTTGAACAATATAGGGGAATTTGGCCTGGTTTGCAAAGTGAAAATATAGCATATTTCTATGTTTGATAACATTGCTGACTAGCTCTAATATTTGTCAATATCTTCTCTTCCTCACATCTTACAATTTGGTCTTTATCAATGGACTAACATTTCTACCCACCATGATGCACTTTAATCTTTAACACCATTTACTTTTAACTCCCCTTGCTCCTTATATTTTTTACTCTACTGTATCGCTTTGAGCCTCACTCTTCCTCCTGCCATTCCACTTTAATAAATGTTCATTCCAACCATTGAATCATGCATAGAGCCACCTCCATTTTCATACTGTACCATTCTAGCAACTCTCCTTTTCACCATTTATATCCTCTAGCCCTATGCCTGACAAGCTCATTTACCAGTTCCCTCTCATTAGCCCTAATCCATCCCACTTCTGCCACCACTCTGAATAACAGTCCCACAGACTAGGCACAGGGCCAAACCCCGCCATCCATAAATGTGCTCTCACCCTAGAAAATTACTGTAGATAAAATATTTTCACTACTATAAATGAATCCCCTATGAATACAAATATACTTCTCATCTAACACCTAATACCTTTTAAGGGAAAGGGAGCAAATACAGATACAGCATATACAACATAAAGCACCAAGAAAAAGAGAAACTCAATCTAGTTTTCTTTATAATTTACCCCCCACATTAATGTCACTAAGAATTTGAAGGACAACTATAATTTTGTCGCTGAATTCATGAACTAAAAATACTAAATATGGATTTAAACAGTAGCCTTTCATGGAGTAACCTTTAGCAATGACTTTCTGGTGGTAAAAGAAAATCTGTGGAGCTGCATGAGATTAATTTTAAAGCGTTTTATGGAATTTTGGTAATTTTATTGTTTAACAACAGTAGTTTGACAGCCACTGCAATAATATTACCCAGCAATTTAGAGGAGGTGGAAAATATCTTATACAGTATAGGGACACATGCATAAATGTTTGGTACGGGTTATTGCAGCCATTACGGTGTTAAGTATACAAATAGACAAAGTCCAGTTATCGGTGCAACAGGCACAATATACAGTTAGAGAATGTCAGTCAAATATCTTCTTAAAATCTTTTAGTGAGAGCAGTTCATAATGTTCATTGGAGTGTAATGATATGAATCTGTGCATATTGCTCATATGTTAAGAGCATGGAAAGTATTGTATTGATTATCCTTATCTCATGTAATTGTAGTCGCCTCTACCTTAGTGGGATTTATGGAGTACTGGGGAGGTACAACAATTATAAGATAATGTGCACCTTTTCACCACCACACTTAGATAAGACTACTTAGAGCATATGAGTTATAACAATACGATCTAGCACAGTATAACTCCAAAGGTAACTCACTGTTAGTTGAGACAGAAGCTTAGAGTATACATCCAATCTTGATTGAAAATAGAAGCTCCACTAGGCATGCATCCGACTGATGGTAGCAAGGGAGGTAATCTCATAAAAAGAATAAGTGGAGTACCGCAGGTAGGATAAAGCAGCAGGACAAACGGCATACAAAGTATGAAAAAAAATCCAGTTAATTGAGTGGACTAAGAGAGACATCCACAAAAATAGGACAACCAAGTCACTTTGTCTTTGTCAAAGAGTATTTTATATAGTATAACATTACGGTGTTAACTCCATGTGATGAATGGGAGTTAACTCCAGAACAGGTGCCATAACCCATACTGCCACTTGATGCATGTTCGCGTAGAGCCAAACATGTATGCAGAGCATAATATAGCTCGCATACGGCCATTAGAATGCACTGAAATGCATTACAATGAAATACATACAGTAAAATGATATTATATAGACAGGCTAGTGTTGTTCTAATTCTACCCATCAAACACCTATCATCAATAGTTTATAAACAATTATAGGCTAAAGCAGTAAAATTCAGGACATTATTGAAAACCCTGCTCTATGATTGGTTAAAATTCCGGGCATTATCCAATCAGTAAAGCCCGGAATTTAAGCAGCAGAATGTGTGGTTTTCAATGTGTTTATTTCCAGCCAATCAGCTTTCAGAACAGCTGAGACAGGGCAGGGGATTCGTCTGATTGAAGTAACAGCTCTGAGACAGGGCAGGGGATTGGTCAGGACGTATCAGCCACGGGTTGACTCCTCCCCCTCCCGAGCTGACTGAGATATTGTGAGTAGATTTAGTTAAATTGGGGGGGGGGGGGAGAGAGTCTGCAAAGCAAATAAAGTGGCTGTCTGCAGTTTCTTTGTTGCTGCAGTTTGTGTGTGCTGTGCTGTTGTATATCTGTGTAGAGGTGCTGTGTGTGTGTCAGTGTCAGCAGCAGTGTTTATGGATGTAGCATGTGTGTGTAGCAGCAGCAGTTTGTGTGTGTGTGTGTAGAGGTGCTGTTTTGTGTGTAGAGGTGCTGTGTATAGAGGTGCAGTGTATGGAGGTGCAGTGTTGTGTGTGTATGTTGTGTGTGTATGTTGTGTGTGTGTATGTTGTGCGTGTTGAGGTGCTGTGCTGTGTATAGAGGTGCAGTGTTGTGTTTGTGTGTTGTGTGTGTGTAGAGCTGCTGTGTTGTGTGTGTGTAGAGCTGCTGTGTTGTGTGTATGTGTAGATGTGCTGTGTTGTGAGTGTAGAGGAGGTTCTTTGTTGTGTGTCTAGAGCTCCAGTGTGTGTGTGTGTGTGTGTGTATGTGTGTGTGTAGAGCTGCTGTGTGTGTAGAGGTGCTGTGTTGTGTGTGGTGTGCTGTTGTGTGTGTGTGTGGCAGCCGTTTGTGTGTGTTGAGCTTCTCTGTGTGTGTGTGTGTGTGTGTGTGTGTGTGTTTGTGTGTGTGTGTGTGTGTGTGTGTGTGTGTGTGTGTGTGTGTGTGTGTGTACACAGAGGGGCGGCAGTGTGTGATATAGATATCTGCAGTGTAAGCGTATATAGAGGTGGTTTCATGTACTTACCATTTTATTTTAATAAAAAGTCTACATTTAGCCTATAATAGTAATAATCCCCTCAGAACAGGGCATTACTGGCCAATAATGCCCTGGCTGGGTTAAAGTCCCTCGGCTTCGCCTCGGGAGTAATGCCCTGTTCATTGGGGATTATTACTTAATTATAGGCTAAAGCTGGTAAATTCTGGGCATTATTGTAATCCCTGCTTTCTGATTGGTTAAAATTCCGGGCATTATCCAATCAGTAATGGCCCGGAATTTTTGGCAGCTTGCCAAGTTTTTCAGCCAATCAGCTTTCAGTTCTCATTCACAAACAGTGAAATTTGCTCTTAGACAAGGGAGGTGATTGGACAGAAGGCGCCAGCAAGGCACTGACTCCTCCCCCTCCCTGTCTGCAGAGAGCTCCGCACAGGAGAGTGAGGGGAAAGGTTTGTGTGTTTGTGTGTGTGTTTTGTGACTGTAAAGGGGGTCAGCAGAGTCTTTTATTAGTGTGTGTGTCTTCTGTTGGTGTGTTTTGTGGGTGTAGAGGGGGCAGCAGAGTCTTGTTGTTGTGAGTCTACTGTGTGTGTGTTTTGTTGGTGAAGAGGGGGAGCTGCAGTATGTGTGTCTTCAGTGTGTGTTTTGTGGGTGGAGGAAGGGTGCAGAGTGTTTTGTTGGTGTGTGTGTCTGCAGTGTGTGGGTTTACAGGGGGCTGCAGTGGGTGTAGGGGGGGCTGCTGGTGTGTGTTTTGTGGATGTAGAGATGACAGAGTCTGTTTTGTTGATTTGTGTTTATTTATTATTTATTTATTGAAAGTTACCTCTCGTTTTCAAGTATGTCCTGGGAACAGAGTTAAGACAAATAATACATGGTTACAAATACAGTTACATAAATGAACAGGGTATACATTATATACAAGGCATTGCATGCACAGTTAAAGAAAATATATATTATGGGCGTATGAAACAGTTACAGACCAGATTAAAATGTGAGACAGCCTTAGATTTGAAAGAACGTAAACTGGTGGTGGATGTGAGAGTCTCTGGTAGGTTGTTCCAGTTTTGGGGTGCACGGTAAGAGAAGGAGGAACGGTCGGATACTTTGTTGAGCCTTGGGACCATGAACAGTCTTTTGGAGTCTGATCTCAGGTGATAAGTGCTGCATGTGGTAGGGTTGAGGAGCTTGTTTAGATAGCTGGGTAGCTTGCCCATAAAGATTTTAAAGGCAAGACAGGAAAGGTGTACTTTGCGCCTAGACTCTAGTGATGACCAATCTAGTTCTTTGAGCATTTCGCAGTGATGTGTGTTGTAGTTGCATTGGAGAACAAAACGACAAATTGAATTGTAGAGGGTGTCAAGTTTGCTAAGGTGGGTTTGAGGTGCCGAGCCATATAGTATGTCTCCATATCCAATAATTGGCATTAGCATCTGCTGTGCGATACGCTTTCTGACCAGGAGACTTAGGGAGGATTTGTTCCTGTAAAGTACCCCTACTTTGGCATAGGTCTTGGTTGTCAGGGTATCAATGTGCATCCCGAATGCTAAGTGGGAGTCAAACCATATGCCCAGGTATTTAAAACTAGTGACAGGGGTTAGGTTGGTGTTAGTGTTGGTTCTAATCAGGAGCTCAGTCTTGTCAGTGTTTAAAAACAGTTTATTTTGGGAAATCCAAGTCTCAAAAAGTCAGACTGAAGTATGTGTTGAAGGTCAGAGAGGCTATGGCTGTGTGCATATTGGATTGTGTCATCTGCATACATGTGTATTGAGGCTTCCTGACAAGCTGTGGGAAGATCATTAATGAACACTGAGAAGAGTAGGGGCCCCAGAACAGAGCCTTGCGGGACACCACAGTTTGTCTCTGCAGTGTGTGTTTTGTGGGTGGAGGTGCGGTGCTGAGTGTTTTGTGTGTGTGTGTGTGCAGTGTGTGGGTTTACATGGGGGCTGCATTGGATGTAGAGGGGGGCTACTAGTGTGTGTTTTATGGATGTAGAGGGGGCAGCAGTCTGTTTTGTTGGTGTGTGTGTCTGCAGTGTGTTTTGTGGGTGTAGAGGGGGGCCTGCTGTGTGTTGTGTGTGTTTTGTGAGTGTAGATGGTGGAGGAGGGCTGCAGTGTGTTTTGTGGTTGTAGGGGAGGGTGGCTGCACTGTGTAGGGGGGACTGCAGAGTGTGTTTGTGTATATAGTGGGGGGGGGGGTTGCAGAGTGTGTTTCTGTGTATAGAGGGGGGGCTGCAGTGTGTGTGTGTGTGTGTGTGTGTGTGTGTGTGTGTGTGTGTGTGTGTGTGTGTGTGTGTGTGTGTGTGTGTGTGTGTGTGTGTGTGTGTGTGTATGTGTGTGTGTATAGAGGGGGTTGTGTATATGTACAATTTCCTTTTAATAAACTTGCAGTAAAAGCATAAGTATGTAGACAATCAAGCCGATAAAAATCAATATGACTACAAAAATGTATCTTTATAATGAAAAATTAAAAATAAGCCTACATTTAGCCTATAATAGTAATAATCCCCTCAGAACAGGGCATTACTGGCCAATAATGCCCTTCCTGGTTAAAGTCCCTCAGCTTCGCCTCGAGCTTTCAACTCTTCCAGTCAGGGCATTATTGGCCAGTAATGCCCTGTTCTTTGGGGATTATTACTTAAGTAATACCACTTAGTTGTTATGTTAGCACAGGTTTCCTAATTTGTAATCTTTTTTTTTTTTTTTTACAAATTGAAATTCTTTCTGGAAATCAATTATTCACCTGTAGTTTAAACTTGTCTTTCAGAGATGCAGTATTTGATTTGAAACAAAAATTGTGTTTTGAATCAGGCTGTCTATTTCTTCTTGTAAATGTTTTAATGTGTGATTTTATCATTTGTAAGTATTTAATGGAAAAAGAGAGGAGTTGTCTTGACTAAAATCATTATTCTTGTACACCTGAGCATGGGTTTGGCATACATAAATGAATGGGGTGAATAAAGAATAAAACAGTAGTATCAATGACACATAAAATCCTTGCATCAATTAGAAGATTCACTCATTTTTCAACTGTTGTAATTTATGAAACAAGAATTCACTTGTCAGTGTATAGAATTTCAGGCAGCAGATTCAAAGTCTGGGGTCATGACAAAGTTCAGTAATTTATGGTTATTTTCCTTTACAGTAGTTAAATGTTAGTGTATATTGAACCATCTAAAAATCAAAGTAAATCTTAGGGATTTATTTTGACCTCCATCTGCATGTAATGTTTCAGAGTACTTCTGTCTTTATTTGTCAAAATCAGTCACATAAAAGCTTCATAGATTTTGTGTAACCTATGTAGGGATTAGAGTGGCTAGATTACTCTAAATTATTGAAAACTGACTCAGCTAGTCTCTCTCATTCTAATACACGTTTGTTGAAGATATTGCACAAAAAAGAATTTGACAAAACACATACATCTGACATCTATGTTCTACAATCTAAAAGCGGCTTGTGACCTTTTAAACAGAAAAATAACCCATATTGCCTTATAACTAGTTGAGCTATTTATGTTACACTGGCATATTATGGAGTTGATTGAGATATAGACAGAGAGGGAGAGAGAAACAGAAAGAAAAATAGAGAATTATTTCGGGGAAACGTGTAATGCCCATTAATAAAGAGCATTGCTTACAGTATACCCATATTTCACAATAAGAAAAGCTTTTTAGTGCCAACATAAATCTAAAGATTTCAATTACAAATATTTTGTTGCAAACTGATTTCAGACAGCTTGACATATTTTTTGAATGAAAGACACATTTCATGGTCATTTTTATTAACAAAAAATGTAGTCACAGCACTCCTGATAGGAAATTCTTGGCAAAAAAATTGAAACATCATTGGAATTCATAGCAAGATAGTGTAAAAACTTACAGATACAGCAATAATAATAATAATAATAATAATAATATGTTCTAGGCTGGTGGAAGCATGAAAATCCTCCCAGGGGAGGTCTATGCTCCGCACAGCCATAGAGAGAAGAACTTCAGAGAAGGCTGATATGGTGATGAATAAAAATCTTTAATGACACGGTGTGCAAAAAGGATTCTCTGACGTGTTTCGTTTCGGCGATTAATCCTGGGCTTGTACACAGGTGTGGCAGTTTCCACACGCTACAAAGGTATGCTGTTCACGCAAACGGATCACTCTTTGACAAAGGCCTGACGGGCCGAAACGCGTCAGAGGATCCGTTTGCACACCGTGTCATTAAAGATTTTTATTCATCACCATATCAGCCTTCTCTGAAGTTCTTCTCTCTACGGCTGTGCGGCGCATAGATCTCCCCTGGGAGGATTTCCATGGTGCCATTGATTGCCGCCTGCACGCCGGGCTGCTGCTGGTTTTCCCCTGTTCCTCTGCCGAACCCGGAAGTCCCGGCACTGCCGCCGGTCAGGTGACCACCCACCGTGACGGAGCGGCTGCAGGGTTGGCGGCTGATAACAGTGCCGGCTGGTCGTGTGGATCAGCATTATATCTTGTCATACAGAGGAGTCCTGTGCAGCAGGATCAGCGGTTTCTACAATCAAGAGTATAGATCAGCCACGACACTACATCCCCCAGCTGTGAGTTTTTCTTGTCTTATCGCAAACTCTAATGGTGCTTATGGTAAGCCAGTTGCTGAGAAATACATGTTGGTTACTTGATTACTCTGCTGGGGGCTAGTGGCAATCATAACCCGAGCTTCATGTTTTATCTACCAGCTAACAGCTTCATTAACACTTTCTGAGCGCCTGGTGGGTTAACTTTCAGTTCACCCGTTTTACATTAGGCTGGTGGAAGGTTTGTACATCATGAGATAGTATAATTGGTATATGGTCCCTTATATTGAACAGTGTTATTAATAAGGTAATTTAGAAAGAAACCCAACACCCTAGCAATAAAGCAATGGGAGTTGTCATTTGATGCTCCAAAAGATGTCTGTTGATTATTATTTAAAAGTTTGGGGTAGATCCTCAGAAGTGAGTTAAATTGTCAGAATAACACTATCACCATTTAACGTACTTTTATCTGTAATGTGTATTGTCACTGGAGACCAGGACAAATACACAGGATCGCAATCATCATACAGAATGGAAGAGTTAAATAAAACAAGTTTATTTCTTCTGGAGCCCACAGGCGCAACACAATAAAAGGTTTCAGGCTCAAACTCATCAAAACATGGGTTAAAGGGGGAATCCTACCTCGATAGGTGCTGGGTGCCACTTTAGTTGGCTTACCCAGGATGTGTCTCACGGGTATGTCAATACCACAAGGATGCTATTCGCAGAATTGCAGATTTAAAGTTTTTGCTCGCCTAAACGACATAGCCTCATTTTTGGGTGTCTCCAGCAGGAACCTTGGAGATACATCAAGTAGCCAAATCCAAGATAGTCTGTGGAACTGAGATTAGCAGGACTTTACATACTATCCATATAGAAGCATAGTAGAAAAGGTGCTGATAAATCAGAGAGTGGATGCTACCCACCGGCCAATCACAGAGTGAGGGCACACCACTGATGGACCAATCCAGCGGTGACTGTGTTTATACAATAGCCCACAAGGGCGGGTTAAAGGGGAGTGGGAAATTCAAACTGACCAATGGGGATTATGCCTCTGGAACTCAGACCCAGCAATGATTCCCAAAGCCGGTCCAATATCTCCTGCAGAGATAGGTGCCTCAGATTCTTGGAAGAACAATGGCTCTGGTTTTGGAGTTACAATTCCCGATACCTGAGTAAAAACCTCTCCCCACTTCTGACAGAAGTTTGCAAAATAAAATGTATTCACAAACAGTTACTTCACTGTTTAATATTTTTTCTTAAAAAAAATATTAACACTATATACAAACAAAAATCAGAAATATATATAATTATATGCAATACAGGCCAGTGTGCTGCCTACACATGACCAACAGGTGCATGCTCTACCATGCCTTAGGGTGTGCATACGTGTTGTGGATGGCGTGACAATATCCTCCGATGATGGAGGAGAAGGAATGTCCTCAGTGACAGAAACAACAGATGAGGATATCTGGGCCATGCTGTTGATGATAGCATTAATGTTGATGATAGCATTAATAGTGTGGATCAGGAACCTGTGGTTGCCTGATATATGTGCTGGGCACCTATCTCCCGCCGGCAGGCTGCTTTCTCAGTTCGATGGATTTTCTGGCCTGCCATGGCCTCAATATGGCTAAACTCGGCTCAGATGGCGAGAAAACCAGACCACTTCATTTGAAACTGCTCTCTCTGGTGCTCAATCAGCACAAGATGAGAGAGTGCTGTGGTCTGGATCCTTGCTGCAGCCAGAGTGGCTGGACAGGCAGCAGTAGATGCCGCTGGTACAGCTGGGGGAGTACCTACTGGTGCAGCTGGTGGGGTAACCATGGGAGCAGCTGTTTGGGTAACGAGGGGTGCAGCTGGTGAGGTAGCCACGGTATAGCTGAGGGGAAAGCCATGGGTGCAGCTGTGTCAGCTGGAGCATCATTGGTGACATTCTCCATGACTTCTGTGAGGAAGAGGGTCACAGTTGGCTCTTCCTCAACCATGGACTCTGCAGCCTGGGGCACAGACGGTGCCAAAGCAGTCAAATTCCATCTTTATCATGGTAATGAAAAAGAAATACATCATATCATCAAATACATTCATACAGAATGTGTAAGCACATTTGATAGATTTTCAAGGCAAAAACAGGCATTTTTGAACATGTGTCTTTTCTTTTAGAATATCTTATCTGTAGAATACATAGAGGCCCTGACACACAAACTAAACTTTAGAAGAAGGGGAAGCAAATTTTACCAACTAAGATTTCAAAAGAGGATGGGCTTGTGGGGCAATTTAGGAGCGTAACTTGTAAGGTGTCTTCAATGTAAAATAGCAGCACGGCTTCATTTAGCAGAAGCGCTTGGAAGTCTGCATATTCATTTACTAACAGAAGTCTATCTACTGTTTATTAATTCATGTTTTACACCAATTGTAGATACAATTGTTTTAACTAATAAATGCTCTTGATACTTTAAAAAAAAAAAAAAAATAACACCCTTCCTCCTCTTTTTGAACTATCTTTCCTAGAAATGAAGTATCTCTGAGCGGAGATACTATAGATGCATAAAGGTTTTAGGAATTAGACATGTTTCTGTGAGAATGTTAGCATTAGTGTTTTGCAGAAGGCACCATGACCTTAGTTGTTCATCCAGTTTGGGCAGCAGGCTTCCAATATATATATATATGGGGCGACAGATAGACATTTTTGGAATTTGAAAGGGGCATTATCAGGGGTATGGGACTGAGTTGAAAAGGGAGGGCCTGGGTTGAGTACAGTTTCCCCTGATAAAGAGAATAAAAGAATTGAGGTAAGTAGGAAGTAGTTATTAGAAAGGTAGGTAACTTCTCATGAAGCTGTGGTGTGTCCAGTTGAAATGTACAGTGAACAGACAGCAATGTGTGCCTTTTGTCTGCTGCTGAAAGTGTGCTGTCTATTTAATTTGAAACATGCATGACCTGATAGGTCATGCTAATACATAACAAGGCCCAAATTTGTGCACGTTAATAACACGTTTTACCAATGTGTATTTGCAGTGTATTGGAGAACACCACTCTAAGACATGAAAATCCACGTTAACAGTGCTGTTACTATGATGAACGAACATTATGTTTGCCTCTCATTAGCCTTATGCATATCCATTAATCAGACGAAAAATAACATCCGTTTACAAATTCCCTAACGCATATTTTTAGCTAAACAAAATGTACTTCTATGGATTTACCCCTATGTCTTTTGAATACTTTAATGCTTTATAAACCCACAAATATCATGACATGGTGTCAAAAGTGCTAAATGGGAAGGAAGAAAGATCACCTAAATGTTGTTTCAATGCAGGAAGCAGAAGATATTGCAAGTAGATCAATAAGTTATAGAGAACAAAGGTTGTTGTAATTAATGGATGCATTGGACACCAATCCAGCATTAAGCTAAGAAATGTTGGAGAGAACTGGAAAAAGTTCAGCAGAAATTCGAACTGTATTTGATGGCTAAAATTGGAGGAATATTGCATGTAAAAAAGGGATGAGACTTTTAATACCATATTTTTTTACAGGCATAGAAAGAAGTGATGAAAACATAGAGCAATATGTCACTTAATTCAGTAAGACCTGTGTCTTAGTTCAATTGACAGAGTATATGATCAGATAATTCATCATTTGTGGCATCAAAGAAAATGTGTTGAGAGAGACTTCTCTGTGAAGATCAAACCTTCGATAGAACTTAACAGAACACCTATAGGGTTATGTGTAAGTGTGGGTTGTCCCATTGCCTTGAACACTGCATAGCCCTTTGGAAGCTCTATCATAAATGTGGCAAAAATAATAATTTTGCAAAGTGCTGTAGATGGCAGATACAGAAAAGTCAAGTGCAAGTTGAACACAATTTACCTCAGGAATGTTATGTGGAGATGCTGGAAATCCAGTGCAGCTGATGAGAGGGAGTGGATACCACCAATGACACTAAATCAAAACCTCATTCCTTTGAAACTGGAAACTGGAGCTCAGGTTAACATTCTGAAAAAGAATAGAAGAGACTGAAAACAAGCCAAAACCGAGACCAACAAAAATAAATGTAACAGATTATTCTGGAACCGATATATCAGCAGAGGATGTATTGTGAGCATTGATCATAAAATACACAACATACAAACTGCCATTTATTGTGGTACCTAAGAATTTTACACCAATTTTAGGTCTGTGAGCAACTCAATATGGGTACTCTCAAAACACGATTACACTGACACTAGTCAAGACACTGTTTTTGAAATTCTAGGACTTGTTTCAAGGGTATGGATGCTTGCCAGGTGAAAATATATTTAAGATAAACAGGCAATTCATGACAGTCATACAGTACATCTATGTAAAAAGTGCCCTTTGCTCTAAATGATAAACTTAAAGCCGAGCAGGAACCGAAGGACTACAAGTGATACAAAAAAATGAGGAACTGATGAACTGGGTGAGTTCTCTAGTTCTACTCAAATAAAGCTTGTTGAATTTTCTAGTGCTACTTGAAAAAAAAAGCAATGGTCAGTTATGCATATGCCTAGATCCTAGAGATCTTAATAAAGCTATTAAAAGGGAACACTTCAATTCGTGAGATTATGGCTCGGGTATCAAATGCACAGTTTTTCAGTAAATTAGAGGATTTAGGCAGTTCAAAATTATGTACATTTAATAGCCCATTTGGAAGATACCAATACTCACGCATATCTTTTTGCATAGCTTCAGCACCAGAGGTGTATCACAAAACTATACATATGATTTAAAAAAAATATTGAGGGTGTAAAACCTCCATTAAACTAAAGAAGAACATAATTTTAAGCTTAATGATAGCAGAATTTGGAAACAAATAGAGCTGCAAACATGAAATGCATTTTTGTGGTTAAATAATTAATATTTATTTGTGACACTATTTCCCATGAAGGTGTAAAATACGACAAATGAAATACCACTGAAATTATGCCTTATCAACAGTTAAATGAGGATGTTCAGCAGTTCCTGGGCATGGAGAACTACTACAGTATATTCAAATATACAGTATCACAGTATCAACACATACAGATCTAAATATTTGTACCCTAAGTGATACCAGCAGTTGATCTGTGTCAGCAAGTATGAAGGGCATATTTGCCAGACATGGTATTCTGATTAGGTCTTCAATGCTAATCGGCGACAATTTTCCCTGGCTGTTTCTGAAAATTGTCATGGATCAGGATTTGTTTCTAGTCTAAATCATCCTAAATCAAACGGACTAGTGCAAAGATCAGAAAGAATCTTATTAAAATAAACTTTTGAATGCAGTGGGAATTTATGTAGAATTTTATTGTATCTATATATTTATTATAGAGCTTTATTAGTTTACGAAAGCACAGTTTTTCTCCAGCCAAACTGTTGACAGGGCGGATTATGTCAAATTGTCTGATAATTGACAACTTGCTGAAATCTCAAGACAATGAGCAAATAAGAGAGAGGAAAGAACAGCGGAAAGGGAAACAAAAATATCAGTTTGACAGCCCGAGATCAAGTTTATCTGTGGTATCAACTCTCTAATATCTGGAGCCAGAGAGATACCACAATGGCACAACATCCAATCTAGTTTACACACACTAGTGGAACACATTTTGGAGAAGTGGAATAGACCTTAAGGTAATAAATGACAGCTCAGAAACACTGACAGCCATACAAACCCTTCCGTTCTAATACCTGAAAGAGATAACGAGGAAAAGGACGTGCAACAAGATGAATACTTGAATTCAGCTGGATGGCCAGCATTGAGTAGACCAGTGAGGAACATCAAACGCCCTGAAAATCTCATTGAGACTTGTTTAGGTAACTTAACATAAAGAACAAATGTTGGTCAAGAGTTAAATACAGTTGTACAGTATGTATTGAAGTATAGTTTATTTTATATGCAGACATTTGTGTTGAAATTGTTGTTTTCTTGAGAGTGAAGATATTATAACATTATATTTATCAGTGGTATAAATAAGGGAATTTAGAGAAGATCCTTTGCTGTAACGCAAGGGGAGTTGTTGTGGCTGTTGCTTGCTATTAAAACGTTTGTCTCACATTGAAATGCTTTACTGCTTTATGAACCCACAAATATCATGACAGCTGAGAGGTCAATTCAACTAACTTTATTAATAAACTTTTATATACTAGTCTGTTTTTTAAAGACAGACTTCTCAGGATGTTGCAGTGGTTCTAAATCATATTGTGTTTTGATAAAATTCTGGTTATCTGAACAAAGTTAAAGATTTATGTATATTAAGTCATTGGTCTATATACAACTTCCTATAATACCATTTTAGAAATTATTTTTGCATCTTTGCAAATAGCAACATACTCAAAGAAAGCTGAAAAAAAAATGCTCATTAAGTATCCCATGTAAAGGCATTGGTTTTGCACAAAAACCTTAACAAATGTATATACTTTTAGTGCTTTGTTTAAATAATTGTATGTTTCTAACCTGCTGTTTAAGCAAAAACTTGACTACAAAAAACAAAGCAACACATTTAATTAAATCTTCAATAAATACTGCTTTGTTAGTATAGTTAATGATGATTATTTTAACAGCCCATATCAAAAGTATCTGGAGAAAGAATACAGAGTTACAGAGGTCAGTGGTAAGATATGTAAATCAGAGATTTTGAACTGTAAAATTAGTGGACGATTTCACAAGAATGTAATCAAATAAAAAGTGAAACGCAATACCACTTTCTTGTGTAAATGGAAACTCAAATAAAGCTTCTTGAACATCAATATACTGAGTTAAAAAAACATGTGCCGTATTCAGCTCATAAGAGGAGGTTAATCCTAAAACACTTATTTCCAAAAGACAGACAGATAGATGCCTTGAGAAGATCATAGGAAAATAAGGTGTCAATTTGAAATTTCTTCAAGATGTAGAAAGAACCTATGTAACATTAGTATTGCAGAATATGGTAATATGACCAGCCTTTATAGCGTTCATATTAAATATATAAAGGGGCAGTCCCTACTAGTGAATTCATGTAATTGACATGTTTATTGGGTTAAATAGGTGATTACGATCTGGTAAAGAGTGTTAGATCTCAATCACATGTTAACTGCTATTCCTTTCAATTGAATTCTGGTCAAAGTTCCTTGGTAGACTGATAATAAATATATGTGGCTGGAAGTGATCATCATATTCTCTATCACATAGGCAGACTTCTAACATTTACTCATTTTCTGATTTCTTTTTCCCCTTTGTTTACAACTTTGCAAATTCTCTAGAATTCAACCTACATTTTACATCTTAATGCAAATGTATTAGTATTGTCATTACCATGGGTTATTTACAAAGCACCAACATATTCCGCAGCACGGGCCAATAAATTAACAGTTTAAGCAGATATCACCAAAAATGCAGTACAGTAAATACAAAAAGAATATTGAAAAACAAATGAAAGACAGTGGATGCTTAATCCACCACCCGAATGAAGTGGAACAGAATGTGACAATTAATTATGTAGATGTTAATTATGTATGAACAGAATGTGGTGTAATGTGACAATTAATTATGTAGAAAAGTTTTATTCAGTTTTTGACTGGTAAACTCTCAACAGTCAACAACATTTTGGTCTTACATTGTAACCTTCTTCAAAGATCAACAAATAAGGTATTAGAAATCTAATTGTGTATTCTAAGATATATATATATATATATATATATATATATATATATATATATTCCCATTATAATCTATAATATCATGTATAGAAATTACTGAAACACCATGGGATCAAACTCATGACTGGGCAATTAATTTAGACGGTTATTCCCTTTTTGGGGGGATTGAGCAAATCGAAGAGGTGGTGGAGTATGTTTATATGTTAATCCAGATTTAAAATCTTTTATGAATGGATTGATGAAAATGTAGAGACTTTTTTTATATAAATTTGCAGTGGAGGTAGAAGTAAAAAAAAAAATGTTTGTTAAAATATTCTATAAACCACCTGGAAACTGAAGAAGCCAAACTACTTTTGCAGATGGAGAAGGCAGCAAAACTAGGCCACATTTTAATAATGGGTGAGATTAATTATCCAACATTGACCGGAGCAATGAGATTAGTAGTACAACTAAAGAAAACTGTTTTTTAGGTGTAGTAAAAGATCATTACAAGACCCAAAATACTGATGAACCAACCAGGAGAGGGATAGTACTGGACTGGTAATATCAAACAAAATAGAAGTAATAACAAATAGAGACATCATATCAGATTAGCAAAATTGAAAACTAAAAAAATATTGTAATAGAATGTAAGATCAACCCTTAAAAGTGATGTAAGTACATTAATAAGAAAATATTTGAAAATAACATTTTAAAGGGACCTTTTCAGTGTGAGATGGACAGGCAAATTATTGGAAATAAGTAGAAGGTGGAGATATTAAATATATTATTAGACTGCATTTACAAGGAGAAACAATTTGCAAAAATATTGTAACAGGAGAAATCCACAATATCAATATTAACTAAAATTTTGTTAACATGGATAAAAGTGCAAAGGCGGCTTGACAAAATTTATGTAAATAAAGCACCTGGCCCCGATGGCGTGTACTCAAGGGTCCTTGAGGCGCTAAGTTCAGTAATAACTAAACCATTATAGTTAATATTCAAGGACTCCATTTCCACAGGCTCAGTACCACAAGATTGGCATTAAGCAGACGTGGTGCCTATATTTAAAAAGGGAGCTAGATCACAACCTGGCAATTACAGACCTGTAAGCCTGCCATCAATAGGAAGGAGCTATGCTTAATGTATGAATGTTTAGTAAGTTATAACATCCACGAATACCTAATGGATAACACAATTACGAGTAATAGTCAGAATAGATTTATGTGGGATAGGTCATGCCAAACTAACCTTATTAGTTTCTTTGAGGAGGTAAGTAGGAATTTAGACCAGGGCAATGCAGATGTAGTGTACTTATAATTTGCAAAGATTTTTGATAAGATTCCACATAAGAGGTTAGTGTACAAAATAGAGATAATTGGTCTCAGTAAAAATATTTGCACCTGGATTGAATACTGGTTGAAGGATAGACAGCAGAGAGTTGACATAAATAGAACCTTTTCAGGTTGGGCTAAAGTTGTAAGTGGAGGTACTGAATCTCAAGGTTCAGAACTAGGGCCACTGCTTTTCACTTGATTATTAATTACCTTAAGGTTGGCATAGAGAACAAGGTCTCCATCTTTGTTCATAACTCAAAATTATGTAAATTAGTCAAATCAAAGCAGGAGGTAATTTCTCTACAGAAGGACTTGGATAAACTGGAAACTTTGGCAGGTAAATGGCAGATACGGTTTAATATAGAAAAATGTAAGGTCATGCATTTGGAAAGCAAGAATAAATAGACTTACAAATTAAATGGGACAAAATTAGGTCAATCATTGATGGAGAAGGATTTACTGTAGGAAAGCACATCGATAGCAAGCTTATTGCTCAATGTCAGGCGGTAGCTGCAAAGGCAAATAAGATATTACCCTATATTAAATGGGATATGGATGAAAGGGAAGAAATCATAATTGTAACACTGTATAAATTCTTAGTAATACCACACATTGAATATGGAGTACAGTTTTGTGCACTACTTTATTAAAAAAATATTATGGAACTAGAAAAAGTACAGGGAAGAGCCACCAAATTAATAAATGGAATAGAATCTCTTATTTATGTGGAAAGGCTAGCTAAATAGGTCTGTCTACATGAGAAAATAAGCATTTAAGAGGGGTTATGATAATTATATTCAAATTTATTAAGTGAATTTATAAGGAACTTTCAAAAGAACTATTCATTGCAAGAACAGTACAAACAACACAGGGTAATCCCTTAAGACTGGAGTAATGGTGATGTCACCATAAACAAAGGAAAGTGTTCTTTACATTAAGAAATAATAAGATATAGTTTGAGCAGAAAGGAATAATAATATACAAGAGGTACTAAACTTAAATAGTATGACCACACCAACAATGAAAATGAAATCATAGAAAAAGGTTGCACTCACTGAACTCACTGTCTTAGTGGTTATTCCCAAGAAAAAGACCAAGTCTATAAACTATTGTGGAGCATGCTAACCAGGCTCAACGTTTCAAACCCAGCAGGACTTTCTTCAGGTGGGTGACCAGCAACAAATGTGGAATTCATTACCCATAGAGACTTTGATTGCAGCTACAATGGATAGCTTTCAGAAAATGCTTGACCTAATTTTTAAATAGAAAAGGTATACAGGGATAAAACAAATAAGTAAACATAGGAAAGATGTTGACTGGAGTCAGGAAGGAATTTATTTTTCCCATTATTTTTCCCATTGGATATTTCCCGATGGTTTATTGTTTGACTTCCACAGTATTAATATACTGTAAATAGGAATATAGGATGAGTATATATAGCATACATTTAACATATCTTGAACTCAATTGACATATGTCTTTTTCAACAATATCAACTACAGGGTATGCCCTCTCTGCGTATGGACTCAGCAAATAGATATAATATGTAAAAGATAGGAGAAAACAGCAGTGTATTACTGAGCACAAATACCAGAGTGTCCAATTTGATGTATAAAGGGCACTTACATATATTCTTATATTGTAGATTTTCTTGTGCCAGGCAAAAAATATGGAGATATACTGCTAGGTTTCCCAGGCAGTGGTTAGATCTTAAAAAAAATAGAAGAAAAAAATACCATGGCATTATAACGATTTTTATTTAAACAGACTGGCATAAAAAAAATAGTTGCAGTCACAAACGCCTATTTCCAATGTGCATTTTGAATATATATATATATATATATCTATCTTAATATATTATATATATATATATTATATATATATATTATTCATATATTCATATATATCTATCTATCTCTCTTATCCTCTCTCCTCTATATATATATATATTTCCAGCATGACAGCTTTGATCTCCCTTCCTCCTTGTCTGCATGCAACTGGAGTCTATGGGGTTCCTGTCAGTAGATCTCGTTCACCCTGTTGTCTGGCAGCGTCGGTCCCTCCGAGTTGGAACTATGGATGAGGGTCCATTGCCTTATCTCTCCTTCCTCCGTTCGTGCAGAGCCGAAAGGGGGTTGGATTGTCAGCAGTTACCTTCAGGCGGATTCACGTCTGCGATATGGAAGTCATAGATGCTTTGACCAAACGAGCAAGTTTGGATTTTGTGCATCAAAGAGGATCTACAGTGGCCTGTGAGGTTAAATCCAATGCGTTACACATCAGACTTCCACAGGGGAATACCCCATAATAAACCAGGCACAAAGAAATTGTGCACCTCACATGCCTCATTTCCTATCTCCATTCACACTGAATAAAATTTTACACATTTTTAGTTTTGTGTCTTACTCCTTTCTCTCTTCCCACCCCATACCACCACCGCACCCACCCTCACAGGTACTTCATTACTCTCTCTCTCCCCACCCCATATTATCATCCTGCACCCTGTCACTAGTGCCCCTCTTCCTGGACCTGCTCCTACCCTCACTGCAACTTCATTCCTCTCTCTCCCTACTTTATACCATCACCCTGCACCCTGTAACCAGCAATCCTCCTCTCTGAACTGTACCCACCCTCACAAGTACCTCACTCTCTCCCCTGATAACATTATAATGCCCCCTTCCACAATGCAGCTAACTGGCACCTCCTCCTTACTGTCATCAACTGTTCCTACTTCCCTTCTTCCTGCTCCTCTTCCACTTTAAACAAATGTAACATTAAATTTTCTGGTCATTTTTTCTGCCCTTTTTGTTACATATTTTTGATCTTCTCCCTTTTATATCTGGCCCCAATTTTTCAAATGCTTCTTGTAATGTTGTTCAGAAGAGTCTTTGTGATGTGTACATGCGTAATTTTTGGCAGAGCAAAGAGCCCTCAGCTGTGAACAACTGCTGTTTCTCCCCTTTTCAAATGTCCTTAGAGAATATTCTCAATGCCAGGAGGATTGACAAATTCTGCTATCACCATGATATAGAATATTTAACTGTCACCCATTTTATTTCTTGTTTTTGCTATCATTCACAAGGAAATAGAAAGCTGATGAGCAAGTTTTGGCGGTTACTATGTGTCTACCACTTCTGCTACCCAGTAATATATGAAATAACAAGGCACAGGCTACCAGCAAGGCTGTTTAAAAGAGTGTTGATAGAATGGCAACTTACAATAACTAAATACTTTGAAAAAGAGTTCAAATAATATTCAGGACAATTACACATGTTCATTTCTAAATTAGAATTATTAAGACTCATTGGAAACATTAAGCTGTATGATTTTATTTCCCCTTAACATTAAATTAAATATTTTTTTGCCTAGTAACAGTTGGAAATAACATTTTCCTAATCATTTTTTATTATACATTCAAAATCTATAACACATCATAGGTAAGTTAAAAATAAAAAAATAAATAAAAACTTGACTTATTGTAAAATAATTTCCCTATAAATAACACTATAAGAGGATGAAGTATTTATCAGTTCAAATAGAAATCGAGACTGCCTAGGTATTGCGATTAATTGACACAGTGCAGTACCTACTGCCCAGCTCCCAACAGCTGGTCACACTGGCACATGGCAGCATCTCAACCGTCTTTCAGATAATGACTTTGGCATCTGCCGATGAGTGCTTGCTACTGCCCACAGAATTTACAACTCACAAGTGGGAGACGAGGCTCCAACAGAACTTTTTTATGCAAGGTCTTTGAAATATATTAATGTAATGCAAACACAAGCCTTCCAACCCATTAAATTGTTGATGTTATGCGAATCCACTCTGGAATTGCAGATCCTCATTAACATTATTTGCATGTTAATCTGCATCTTTTTAATTAGTGATATTATTTATGCACATAATTTTTGACTACCGGTGCCAAAGCTGAAGCGCATTAATTAATCTACCGAGATGCCAAACTGTTTATTTTCTCCCATACTTTTATTTGTTTACATGGTGTTTTGGATTCAGGGAAAATAAAAAAAAAAGAGCCTGAAGAATAAAAGCAGAAAGACAAGATTAACTAAAAGTTCTTTTTGTTTTCATCATTTAAATTGTAATATTAGCCAAATGTTGTGATTCTTCCCTCAGAGATCGGTTATTCAGTTACATTACCTTGATGTATTATTAAAATTTATAATGGACTCCAGAGGCTTCTTTTAGTTCTCTCCTTCATTTACAGAATATACTCAATGTTATTTTAATCTTCCTACAACGCTTCCATGCATAGGCAATGAGCAGTCCTCCCCTGTGAATCTCCAGGGCTGCTCCACTTTGCCTAACTGATAAACATTTAAATAAGCCTTTTCATAAAAGAAGAGAATACAAAAATGATTAACCCAGTGACGGAGACAGAAACTGTCTGTGAAATCATATTTTTTCATATGTCTCTCTGTCATTATCGCCCTTTTAACCCCAGATCCTTGCTAAATTACCACACACTCATGCTGTGTTCCTGTACTCGTTCCTCTGGAGGAAATCTCACACTCTGGCAGGCTTCCTTAACTACAAATTCATCTTATGCTGTTTCAACCCTTCCCTCTCCCAGGCTAAACAAATCTACTTTTCTTTACTAATCAATGCATAAGTGTAATGCACGCTGACTCTTCTCTGTTGTTGACTCTCTACTCAGACCCCCGTCTCTTACTTGTTTTTCTTCCTCCATTTCACCTTAGGATTTTGCTGACTATTTCAAGACTAAGATTGATTCCATACATCAAGACATCTCCTCTGTATCTTCCTCACATTCTACACCTCTTCCTAATTCTCCACCTGCCTTCCAATCCTCAACTCTTTTTCCGTTGTCACAGAGGAAGGTGTCACTACTGATTTCTTCTTCCTCTACCACTTGTCCTCTTGACTCCATTCCCTCCCATCTCCTAAAAACCTATTGCTCCTACTCTAATCCATACACTCACACACATTTTCAACTCCTCCCTCCACTCTTCTATCTTTCCCTCCTCCTTCAAACATGCAACAGTTATACATTACTGAAAAACATCAAGCTTGATTCTACATGTCTCTCTTCCTTTTGCCTCAAAACTCCTTGAACACTTTATATTCTCTCGCTTGTTCCATTTTCTCCCCTCCTATTCCCTCTACAATCTGGCTTCCACACTGCCCACTCCAGAGAAACAGCCCTCACTAAATTAACTAATGGCCTTCATGCTGCCAAATACAAAGGTCATTACACCATACTCATATTGCTCGACCTCTCTGCAGCCTTTGATACTTGGACCACCCTCTTCTCCTTCACATTGTCCATACTATTGGTATCCGTAACAAAGCTCTATCCTGGATTTCCTCTTACCTCTCCCATCATACATTCAGTGTCTCTTTTACTAACATCTCCTCCTCCTCTATCAGTCCCTCTGTGGGGGTACCCCAGGGGTCTGTCCTGGGACCTCTTCTCTTTTCTCTTTACACACTTTTCCTAGGTGACTTTATCGCATCTCTTGGGTTAAAATATCACCTCTATGCTGATGACACACACATTTATTTTTAAACCTCTGACTTTACACCCTCTGCACAGACCAAAGTCTCTGAATGTCTCTCAGCTATATCATCCTGGATGGCCCTCTGCCACCTGAAATGTATCATGTAAAAAACCAAGCTCATACTTCCTCCCAAGCCTGTCCTTACTGCCCCCTTCTACATTACTATTGGCAGCACTATAATACACCCAGTATCACATTTAACTCCACCCTCACATTCTCCATCACATTCAAAATGTAGCTAAAACTTGCAGTTTTTTCCTGCACAACATCGCAAATATACGCTCTTTCCTCTGTTTCTTTACTACTAAAATTGTAATGCAGGCCCTCATTCTCTCCCGTCTTGACTTTTGTAACCTTCTGCTGTTCGACCACATGTCTCCCCATCAATCTATCCTAAATGCTGTTGGTAGAATCACTTTACTCTCTCCTAAATCTTTCTCAGCATCTCTCCTGCTAAAATCTCTCTCCTGGCTTCCTATCAAATCCTGTATTACGCACTCAATTCTTCTCACTTATAAAGCTATACACTCTTCTGCTCCTCTTTACATCTAGGTCCCTAATTTCGCACTATACACCATTCTGACTATTGCGTTCAGCTCAAAGATGCCTTCTCGCTACCCATTTTGTATCTAAGTCCCTCTCCAGCCTTAAACCTTTCTCACTCACTGGCCCACACCTCAGGAATGTCCTTCCCCTCATTATCCAACTAGCACATATAAGATCTTTCTAAAAACCCACCTCTTTAATGAAGCATGTGGGTAGCTAAGTTAGCTGATACTACACATCTCATATGCACTTACCAGAACACCTTCATATTGTCACTATGTTCTCCCTACTTACCAATTAGATTATAAGCTCTTTGGGGAAGAGAGTCCTTTACCTAATGTCACTTTTATGTCTGATGCACTTATTGCCACTATGTCTTGTAATATTATGTCACGTGTACTGTATTACTGCTCTGAAGCACTATGTACATAAATGGTGCTATATAAGTAATTATATACATACATATATACATACTAGGTCAGTTGTGCATTTATTTGATTAGGAATGGTCAGACGGACTCTCTTTTTTCAGGTGATAGTAACGTGCATAAAAAATGTTAGCAAGGTATGTGCACATGAAAATTGACAGATGATTGCATTTTTTAAGAGTTGCAAATGTTGTACTTGTGTGGTACATAATCATTCAAATACATGTAATACGGTAGATACAGCCGCGGCCCCTTTTATTCTCCAACATCTCTGAATTTTTTCGGGGATTTTTCCGAATGCCACGCACTTCACCGCACTTCACCGCGTTCATGCCGCTTTCATACCGCATTCATGTTGCATATATTCAATATTACGAGCGCTAAAATACCAGAACATATTCCAGAAAACAAAAAAATACTGCATCTGCCCTCGGTTTTCAGAGTTGCGCCGATACGGCCGCATTAGGATGAAGGCAGCCGTAGCTGTACAGACAGTTATGTAAAGAATCCACCAACGGATTGCTGAATCCTCAAAGTGGATTCTACAAATCCATCTACGTGTTGCGAAATCCACAGAGTGTATTGGTAAAAATAATAAAAAATCCGCAAAACGTGAATCACCATTTTTGAGATTTATCCGCGGAAATCCACGTACCAAAGGAACCAGTCAATCCACTGCAGATCCAAAATTAGAAATGGGCCCATTTTTTTTGCCAAAATACAAATTCACCCATCATTTTTGCTTTTTTGAAAACTCGCAAACTTGTTGAAGTTCAAAAGAAAATCGAAACTTACTTCTTTAAATTAGAATATATGAAAACTAAAAAAATTGCAGATTGCAAATATTCGCGGGGAAAAAAAACCTGAACAAAATTTAGAAAATGCCAGAATTTTCACAAATTTGCCCCCAAAAACCCCACTAAATGTGATAACTAAAGAATGTTAAAAAAATGTGACTGTAAATATTCTTAAATGAGAGAAAATGGAAGCGACTGATATCAGTGGAGAAGGTGATGATGTGATAATTAGTTTAAGTAGAACTGTTAGTTGTGGTGGTAGTGGGGGTTTAGCAGCAGTGAAAAATGTGATTAGCGTGAAACGTCTGGGAGGAGAATTTTCCCTGTTTTGTCCCCAGTATGTCTTTTGCTTTTTAATATGTAGCTCAATAAACGTTTTTTTTATTTTTATGCAGTACTACCCGGTGAGCTGATCAGGGCTTCTTTGCTGAGTTGCTGTTCAACCAATGTTCTGGGTTTTTTTTGTGCTGAAATATACCTGCACCAGGTATTCCAGATTCACAGAGATCAGCTATTGACTTAAAGAGACATTAACTTAAGTTAAAAATAAAATAGCAATGTAGGAATGAAGCACTCCAAAGTTTAAAAAAAAAAACAATAATTGTATTCAACTATCTCTTGGCCTCTTATGTCAAAAAGGTTTTCTTCGTATGCAAAAAAAAGAAGATGAAGAGCAAAAAATATGAGGGTAGAAAAAAGATGGGGGGGGGGGAATAAAAAAAATATTAAACAATGTCCTTATGACGTCTGCTTCCTCATAACATATCACATATACCGTATGTAATATTCTGGGTGGGGCCACTATCGGTGCCCTTGTTTGTATGGCTTGTTAGATTTCAATGTCCTGCTCATTATATATGTAGTCAAACAAAATTAATGATGCAAGGAACTCCAAAAGACGGAAATAGGTAGCATATTCTCCATATTGGAACTTCTCACCCAATATGTAGTGTGTGGCTCGATTCTCTTCATTATGGTGCAAGTTGTTTCCTTCCTGCTTTATCTGATGTCATCCAAACTTCCTTGAAGATGAGGTGCAGACCTACAGATCTAGGGGCGATGTTTATGACCCATACAGTCCTTCTTCCAAGTCCTGTGTGGAATCTTCCAAATCCTTCTTTAAATACTGTATTGATGTTATTGGTGACCTCATGGTGTACAAATGCATCATGAATGACAACTTCCGGTTTACTTGTGACTTCTCATAATTTTTGGATGTGAAATCAGACTCGTTCTCACATGCGTCATCGGTGTGTTGCCATAGAGATAAGATTCTCAGCAAGAATCATATTGTTATAATTCTAACGAATGCAACTCCAATACTTTTGCCTATTTAATTTTCCACATCATGTGGAAGCATAGAGTAGCGCTACTCTATGACGTCATCCCGCGTGATAGCGCAGTGATGTGCAGACAATAGCGGGCAGCCTCCCTCTGTACCTTCAGTGTGGAGAGCCGCCGTTTTGTACGATAGATACCCAGTCAGCCTACTCCACTCGGCAGTTCACGTTCTGTGGTGTTCATTAATACACCACGCCGGGTGGAGCTCAGTAGCATATATGTTTACCGGAGCTGTGAATTATCTGCATATGAGGCAGACACCTACTCAAACTTTACTATCTGAAACAGCTGATAAACACCACCTCTGGTTCCAGACTATAAAGATGGCTACAAATACAATATGCTGACTAGGGTTATATAACTGTACACTATTCGCTGGGGTTATATATTATTAAAAAAATATTTTTTTTATGTACCCCATATTAACGAATAAGATACAATTATTATCTAGCTACCGCTTCCACCATAGAGTAACTGAGCAGAATTTTATTTCATTACATTCTGCTCTTATTAGGCTCTGGTAATTTGATGTACTTATATACCCCTGCCAGTCTGTTGAATGGATACTTTGACTGTTAGTTATAAATACAATAAATCTAGGATTTCCATTCACCAGTCATATATTCCTAGCTACATTGTAGCCCATTTTTTATACTATTTAGTTTTTAATTGCGTTGCTCACAAGGACTATCTGTAATTGTTATCTCTTTTGTATAGAGTGTGAATACACTGAATTAGGCAAACATTTAGCCTCTAATATCCACTCTATCAGGCTGCAATAAGTATATATTTGGTTAGAATACTATTTTTGTATCATCACCTATCAGTTAGGTGCTTTTGTAATCGCACCTCCCGCTGTTTTCCTTTGCAGCTGGCTTACAATAAAAATTTTCTTGAGTGACAATCTTATCAGGAGTGGTCGGAGGGTGTGAGATTGCTATTTACAACATATATATATACCACAGTTTTCTGTACCTATATATATTTACCACCCTGAGGCATCTTCAACATTAGGACTAGAACATTTCAAGGTGCCAGTCTCTAATACTCCCTCTGTTTACCTCTCCAATCATTGTGTTTCTTGATTTGGAGGCGGTTTGTTTAATACTTGTTTTAACTATTAGTGTTGCGTGTCTGTGTTTTAGTGTTTATTCTCATTTATTTATCATTTCATAATCCAATAAAGGTTAAGTTTTATTTTGTACATATTATATAACTATCCCATGCGTGCTAGTTATATAGTTGTCTTTTTCACTTGTTTAGGCAAGTGTAGTTTTGTTCAATTCTATCAGACACATCAATTTTCTACTTTGTTTTTAAAATGTAATCTGATTTCCATTGTGAAGATGAAAAAGCATTCGTCATGACCGCTAAAATGGTCATTGTCACAGGGGAGTAATCCCTGTTCAAGTAATGTGCCTTTAATCTAGCAGTGTGGTGGTTAACTGCTGGTAGTCAATTAATAAACACCACCTGCCTGATTTAGATTGCTTACAAAAGCCTGTCTGTTGAGACAGGAAGTGGCTCCTTAGCTCACGTGTGAGCTGAACTTTGGAGACAGAGCAGAGGTTCTTGAGTCTCCCAGGAAAGACTGACCAAGAGAACACAGATCTCTGGAGCTGACCATGTCTTTAGCTCTGCCAGAAGACACAGCAGAGCTGCTTCCAAGACACAGGGGAAACTTCTAAACCTGAATGCTGACAAACCCTGAAGAAAAGGTAGCAACCAGGGACAGAGAAGATTTCCCCTCCAAACTACAAGGAACAGATAAGACTTTTATTACAAGACTTTTTATATCTGTTCATTTCATGCTATGTGTTTGGGGCTGGGAGACATGCTTAACAAGGGAGTTGTGAATTGCATAGTATTTCACTAGAACCACTCCCAAGTGAATAGAAGCTTTGTTTTCCGATTGTTTGGATGGTTTCTTGATGTTAAGAAAAAGGCACAATAAAGCCTGGTTATAATTTCACCTTATAAAGTCTCCAATTGTGTACCTCTGTGAACGTCCGTCTACAGTCATCAACCCAGCTATAATCAAACCAGGGTCTAGTTCCCCTATATATAGAGATTTTTCTTTTAGTGGTATGGCCACCATGCATCAGTAAATACTATTTAGTCCTTAGAGTTTACTTGGTTTCCTCTACAATATGTTTTTCCATGTCTTACTACTCAAACTTTTTTAGGTATTTTGAGAAAGGAAATTCAGTTACCAATATATTTCTTGAATCTGTTTGCATTATCATGTTTTAAGTTTCTATGTCTAATAGTACATCATTGATTGACTTGACTAAACTCTGAGCAGTTTATTCAACATCTTTTCCAATTTGTACACTATAAAATCATTATCTGCAAAAATCTGAGAACATTTAATGGGAGGCATGTGAAACATCAAAATGTGTTTGGAATAGCAGAACAATATAAACAGATTGATTGTGGAAACTGTTTAATAACCACTAGTTTACTGTAAATTGAATCAGATTATTGTGTAGCTCATAACGTACAGTCTTCATATTAGTTGCCAAATGTTGTTTGCTCTATAAG
The DNA here is from genome assembly GCA_036426205.1 of Ascaphus truei. Classification (NCBI taxonomy): domain Eukaryota; kingdom Metazoa; phylum Chordata; class Amphibia; order Anura; family Ascaphidae; genus Ascaphus; species Ascaphus truei. Next base: position 84,572 of record WSYH01002376.1, read on the forward strand.
CCTCAATGCTGGTGTAAATTACTCCAATTCAGTAGCTTCCTACGTCAAAATCATCTAGATATCTTCTGCTTCACAGAACACATTCTCAGGTCTGTACAAAATTAGTTATGCTTGTGTAACGGGTATTCCCCCACCCCCAATCGCAGATAGAGTGAATGTGAGGGGGAACCTATATGTTACCAGGTGTGGTGCAATATACCTGTTAGTCTCACAGGTGGTCTGAGCCTCCGCCAGTGAGAGCTTGGGGTTAATCCTCTGGAACGATCTTAGTTACAGCATCTCCACCTGTGTAGGATTCTAGGAGTGTAGAATGTTCCGTACACAGGACCCACATACACAGTAAGCACATATACTGAAGTATATATATATAAGAACAGTTTACTGTACAGGAAACAATACATAACACAACATACATTAACAATATGACATTGACATTGTCCCTCTATGACACTCATAGGTACAACTACCCGTCTTCTCAGTGCCTTAACCCCCACACCTTATTCCTCCCCCAACACCGTGCAACCAGAGTCCCACGAGTCCACTAAGAGACCCAGAAACTATAGGCGGGATCAGCGCCTGATGTACCGGTTTGGTTGGTGCACTTAATACGATACCTGCCAGGGCATACGTCCGCGCCCGGGTGTAAAGATCTGTAAGGAATCCACTCCTGGCTTTGATTATAGCTTTTGCAGACTTCTGCAATTGCAAAAGTTTCCTCTGGCAATCAATGGCACATGTGCTGCTTCTCATTGCAGCTTCTGCCCTGTGCTACATCATTGGAGGAATACTCACACACCCTGCTCCTGTGATTGGATCTCCGCCCTTTATATCCTGGGCGTTGGCACTGAAACAGTGCCGAGCCTAATCTCCTACCTGGGACATTACTGTCTCTTCCACAAACCGCCCCAGGCCTCTCTCCTAGCGTTCTTACCTTCCAAGTTCCTGAGTATCCAGAGGCCTGTTCTTTCTCCTGTGCTGAAGCGTGTTGCCAGCACCGGTACCTGCTGCATTCCCTCCTAGCAGTGGCTACCCTTCCTTTCCTGCGGCCTGCTGCTATCCCCTTGCAGTGGCCTGCTTTAGACTTCTGTGCTGAAGCGTTGGTTCTCCCCGACGCTGCCCTGCGGTGAACTTCGGCCAGCCTGCTGTCTCCTCCTGCTGGCTACACTTGAAAAAGGTCTTTGAGCAGCCCGAAACACTGCACATTTCAGCTGTTCTACATACTTAATAAAAGAAGCAACCAACTTAATTTTGTTTATAGGTAACTTATTACTGTGAAATGACCCACGTTTTCTCTTTTTTTGGAGAAATATTAATATAAAACACAGTTGTTATGGACTTTTTAAAATGACTGCTATAGTACATTTTATAAAAACTCAAATTTTCAGTAATAAAAAAGCATGAGGTATTTTTGTGCTGGATGTGTTTGGAAATAGGCTTATAAAAGCTATTCAACATATCTCCCTCTAATTACGAAACAGAGATAAAAAAAATACGAGAGGTTTTACATGGTTTAGTAATTTCCCTTTACTACTTTGACAATATATCTTGCTAAATTCAGTGCACATTTATGGGCTTTAGTATCACCATTCACCCCTAACTAACAAACTAGCAATATAAGTTCAAAGAGACCAGTTCAGTGAAATTCATCTTTTAAAAGCCTAGTGTTTACGATACCATTCTGTTGGTACCAGTACAAGAGAAAGGTTGTAAGTATTCCCAGGGCCGCCAACAGAGGGGGACAAAGGGCACTGGCGTCCCGGGCCCCATGGGTGAGGGGGGCCCAGCCACCCGGGTCCCCTGTGCGGCCGGGCGCAAGTTATTTAAAAAAAAAACCTCTGCACCCAGCGCCTGGTCTCCCAGTTGGCAGCGCCGGAAGTAGGTTGGCTTATGTTTCCGGTGCACCGGCGTGAGAGTGAGGCCCGGCGCGTGCGGGAGCAGCATTGGGAGACAGATGTCTCAGCAGGGCCGGCGGCAACTGCTGTGACCAGCCACTGGCCCCCCTCACAGCCCCTGCCACCTAATCCCCCCACCCCACCACCTCCCCCCCCGCAGCCACTGGGCCAAAACACCGCAGTAGCAGCATCGGGGCAACGCCCCCCCTGCTGCCACCGGGCCATCCTGCCCCGACACCCCCCTCCCCCAGCAGCATCAGGCCAGCATTGGACCCACCCTTGCAGCACACCGGGAGCAGCAACGTGGGGTGAATGCAGCAGGGTCGGCGGCAACTGCTGTGACCAGCCGCCGGGCCCCTCGCAGAACTGCCACCCCTTCCCTGCAGGATCAGCGACATCCAGCCACTCCTCGCAGCCGCCAGACACCGGCCTGACCGGCTGAGATCATCCCCAAGGTAAGTTGGATTTTTATATATATGTATTGGGGGTGTTGGGGTATTTGTACATGGATTGGGGGGCTTGGGTTTTTTTTTATATGGATTGGGGGCTTGGGGTATTTTTTATATGGATTGGGGGGCTTGGGGTATTTTTTATATGGATTGGAGATATATATATATATATATACATACATACATTCCCAGTAAGGTGTGCGTGCGTCTGTGTGTGTGTGTGTGTGTGTATATATATATATAGATATATATATATATATAATATATATTTATATAGATATATATATAATATCATAATATATGTATTATATAGGTATCACAACAGAAAGAAAAAACACCAAACTTGGCGCCAAAAGCTAAAACATTATGAAATGCCATCAACATGAAGAATAAGAAAATTAGTAGTCTTCTATGTTTCTGATTAGGTTCACCCCTTAACGTACGAAATACCCTTATTTCCTGCACCTGTACTGTTAAAGATCCTGGAATTAAGTCCTCTCTTTGAGACGAAACGAGTCTATAGAGAGTGTTTGGTGGCGGTGTATTGATTCGCATTTTTAATTAATTACTTCACCAAAAGTCGAACCACTATGGCATTGTTGTTCTTTGGAAGAGCATTATCTCACCGTCCACGAATACACGAATGTGAACTGGTTCGGCTAATCCACGACGTCACTGAGTTCTCGACGATAGCTGGAGCTGGAACTTCGACTGTGTGACGCCGGATGAGAGGAAGGTGGCGTCCCCTAGTGTTCTCCGGGCTGCGGAGAGTCCATTAGAGGCTGACTTGCAGTGAATATTACACCCGGACACTGAAGTCATCTGGTACCGGGTTCCTGTGTCGGGCGGGCTGAGTTATACTCAAAATTGCTTTTTATTAAGCTATGTTTGTGAGTGTGCATTTTAAATCCTTTACTCCATAAATATTGTTATACCTTTTTACGCTATGAGTGCGCCTGTTTTTTCTGTGTTTCTATAGACATATATATATATATATATATATATGCAAATAAGTGTATGCTCATCTGCATGTCTTAGGCAGGTCTGCAACCCCGCCTTTCCCCATTATCACCCAGCATACAGCACTTCCACTGCAGCAAGGGATTCTGGGAAATGACATGCAAATGAGCACACAGTGTCACTTTTTGCCTCAATAACCATTTTTAACATGGTTCCCTATAGGCTTAAGCTTGCTGCATGGTCACAGCTTTGAGCACAGCCAGGGTTAAGGTGCATACCCAGGAAACCACCCACAGACAGCTGTTTCGACCTTGATGGGTCTCATCAGTGTATATATATATTTACGCAAACAGACAGAAACCGTATATATATATACACACAAACAAGAGAACAGATTATATCACAAATCGCTTGAAATTCTATTACTTTTGTGAGTGTTCTTAATCCCCTTGTCCTTCCTTTTTATATTAAATGAACTTTTTTACACTATGGGACGTGCACGCTCTGTTCTCTTGTTTCTATAGATTTCTGCTGGAATTGGTTTTTCCATCTGAGAGCAGCCTTGGATCCCTGGACTTACAACTTGTCCCTATTTTGAACTATTCAGGACTCAACTAAGGGTTGGACTTTCTGCATATGCTTTGTTTCATTTATATGTATTATTTTTAAATTATATACATGTATTATCACTGTTGATGGCACAAAATATTTCTTTAGATTAATTATTTTTTTCACACTATTTCACAAGTTTTAGTACGTATAATTTTATTTACATTGATATATATATATATATAACACTGTTCACAAGTGGCGCTACTCAATTTTCCTTTATATATATATATATATATATATATATATATATATATATATATAT
>WSYH01002377.1:0-29144 GCA_036426205.1 Ascaphus truei
TAAATCACAAAAGTGGAGTGGCAGTTAATCAATGTTTTTATAGTGTATATTTTATCTGTTACATTTGATTTAAAGGTTCTAGTGTTATTGCTTTTTTTATGGTTACCTGTGGATTGGTTCCAGTGCTTCCGTGTCGCCTGGATTTCGGCGAGAGGGCATCTAATGGTAAGTAAACAAAATAAAAGTTTATTAATTTTACTTTTACAGGTTTTTTTGATTTTTGATTCATGTCTTTTATTTTTTCAGCCTCATTTAATGCAAGTGAATGTATCTATTATGTATCTATGGCTATACATACTGACAAGGTTGAGACATTAGGGGGTCTGGCATAACAACATAACAGCATTTAGGATGAAGCCATTTTGTGTGAATATTTCAATCTGCCATCTTGTCTTGTCTCTGTGAGTCTTAATTTCTGTGTTTCATTTCTGTATAAACAAATGTGTGAAGCAGAGAATGGAATGTTTTCGCTCTTAGCTGAATTTATTGATCTTTCCTCATCCAATCAGCTTCAAATTGAAAGTGTAAACAGGCTAGATATTATGAGAAAGTCTCGTTAGTAGTCTAAGATAAACTGTTTCTCACACAGTGTGCCAAGTGGCAGAACTGACATCACATTTAACCCCATAATGATTTTTAGCTTACAGACAGTTATCCAGTATTGTTATGTATTACAAAATGACATCAGCTTTAGTACTGTTATGTATTACAAAATGAGGTAATATTTAGTGACGTGCAAGCCCCCCCATAAAGCGGTGGAGCTTTAGGTTTTAGGGTATAAATATATGGCATACCGTGTTATTGTTAGAGAGCTTTTGTTTTGAAGCTGTCTCCGTTGTGCACTTGACTTGAATAAATTCACGTGTTATTCTGTTTCAAAATAACCTCAGACTGTGTTTTTTATTTACGCTTTTCTCAATACATTCACGGACACTGAATGGGTATATTCTATGTGATTTTTGGATGTCAATGCATTGTTTTTTATGCTCTATTATTGCCCTTGTATGTTATGTATATCTATCTATATGTAAAGACATACAGGGATAATAATTGATTGTTTTGCTAATGTTTATGTTCTTTTCATGTATGGCTAATGTATTTATCAGCTTTATTTTGACATTGGTGTGACATATCTAATTAGTATTTAGTTACAGGTTATTTTTAATGGCTTCTTTCTGGTAGTTAGATTAGATTGATGGTGGTTACTTTCAATTAGAATTCTTTTGGCAATGGTTTGGCTTTAGGAATTGAATAGGGAATTGTATAATTGATTTGTATTGTATTGTAATTGGTTTAGGAAATTGATTAATTGATTGATGCTAATTGTATTGATGTTGCTTAGTTTCTATTTGATTTTCATGATGGCATTGGTGGTTAGAGGACATTGTTCATAGTGTATTTTATTGTTACATATATTTTGCATAGTGTTACATGATGCACAGATTAATTGCATCATGCACACACTCAATGCAATTTTGTGATATTTCATATACATTTGTGTAGCTGCTGGTTTGTTGGTTTATATTTACAATTGCTGCTGGATTTATTTTAACATGCAATGTGGTGATTTTAAGATTAAGAATTCATGTTTTGATTTATGCATGTTTTATGTGTTTCATAATGGGCAAATAATCTATTATCCATATCTGGATAATAGTTATTTTGCAGATTATTGTACTGTATGTGTTGGGGGGGGGGTTGATGTATTTAATGTATAGGTCAGGTTTATTTTTTTTACATGCAGGGTTGATTCCTTTTGGTCTGCGGGAGAACTCTGGAGACCACTTGCGGGGAAGAACCGGTGGCCCCACATCTGTGGGGGCCCCGCAGACCCGTAGGGTCCACCCGTGGGTCCCCAGACCCCCGTGGGAACCACTGAGGCACCTCAGACACCTGTGGGTCTGACCCGGGGCCCCCCAGACATCTGCAGACCTACCGTGGGAACTCCATTGTGGCCCACGGTGACCCCCAGAGACCACCTGGTGGACCATGGCACCTGACGGGACCCACCAACAGGCCTCCAGACCCTGTGTGAAACATGATGCTGGTAACCTGTAGGTCTGTGAAGTGACCCGTCAGGCCCACCGGGGACTCCCGTGGGCCTGGGTTATTAACCCTGTATGTAAAATAATAAATCATGTATTAATGGGGGGCACAGGGGGTTGGTTATGCATTTAATAAATATAATGACGTTTATTGTGGGGCTGTGTATTGTTTTTATTGTGGGTACTGGGGGTGGGGGAAGGGGGTATTGGCCCCAAGGGTATGTGGGTAGGCCTCCCGGCTGGGTAGTGGGTGAGGGTGGTTAGGCCTCACAGGGTGGGGGGGTAGTGGGGGAGGGTATGTAGGCCTCCCGAGTGGTGGGTGAGGGTGGGTTAACCCCTTAATGACTGTAGCGGTTAATAACCGCTATGGTGATTAAGGGGTTAGGGGACATTACATTGGCTGTTTTTATTCTTGTGTATGTTTTGCAGCATCGGAGGGAGCATGGGCAGGATGAAGATGAGGTTGAAGACAACCTTCATCGTGGGTGTCTGTAAAAGTTACGTGTAATTTATATTGACTGTATTTATTGTTATGTATATGTATTTAAAATGGGCAAATGCATTATTATCCATATGTGGATAACAGTTTTTTTGCCCATTACATTACTGTATGTGTTAGGGGGTGGGGGATGTGTGTTGTATATTGCTATGTTTATTGGGGGCAATTGTCCCCAATAAACATGCTATTGTGCCTTAACCCCTTCATTGCATTAGCGAATAGCTGCTAAGGTAATGAAGCTTCATTAATGTAAATTTTAATAATAGTGTGCGGGAGCAGGGGGTCCCCTGAACTGAATCGCATTGATTTCTGCCTCAGAGACCCCTGCTTCCCGAGTTACAGGCCCTGGTTTTGGGTATCAGTGCCAGTGTCGCCGCCATCTTTATAGAGCCCACGTCGCGTCTTGGGCGCTATAAAGACGGTGGCGACACTGGCACACGATGCCCCTTATCGGGGCCTGTAACTCGGGAAGCAGGGGGTATCTGGGGCAGAAATTAATGTGGTTCAGCTCAGGGGACCACCTGCTCCCGCACACTATTACTAAAATTTACATTAATGCACCTTTTTACCATAGAGGATAGCCGCTACGGTAAGGAATTAATTTTTATTGATATGTATGTTATAATACTAGTGTAGATGAGTAGGGGGTCTCCTGAGCTGAACCGCATTGGTTTCAGCCTCGGGACACCCTCTTCAGGATATACAGGCCTCGTTATGGGGTGCCGGTATCCCCTGCAGAATGTAAATGTCCCGGTCACGTGACGCGGGAGCTTTAAAGTGCAGGGGATACCGGCACCCCATAATGGGGCCTGTATCTCCTGAAGTAGGGGGTCCTCGGACCTGAAACCAATGCAATTTCAGCTCAGGAGACCCCCTGCTCATGTACACTATAATTAAATTTATTTATTTAGTGTACTATCGCCTGTAACAGCCTTGCATGGAGATGGCAAATCTCCATGCAAATGTTAGATGCGGCTTTTTTTTCTGTCAGCTAGCGTACGTAAAGATTAAGAACGCTAGCAGGGGGACTAAAAGCAACACGTACGCTGTGGGTGTTTTGAGCTATTTTGAGCAGGTACGTTAAAAAATGGGTTCAAGGCCTTAGTGAATCGCGTCCCGGCCTCACTTTTTAACGAACCTGCTTTTTTGGAACATCAGAACGCAAAGCCATTGAGCTTAGTGTATAGCCCCCCTAGAGTCCAAGTGTATCAAATGGAACACAATGTGTTAACACATGTAGCGGGTGTACCCCTGGGGTACTACAAGTACGTGGGCTGCTGTCACCTGTGAGGCTAATAGGAGGCCTGAACCTCCGCCACTGGGAGCCTGGGGTATACTTACACACGGTGCAGCGCCTCCACTGATGAGGGATCCCAGCGTGGTGGGAGTGTGCCCTCACCAGAACAACCAGCATATACAGTAAATACACTCACAGTTGGATAAAACAGTATTTACTAGGCATATATTAACTTCTGCATAACTCTCATTACATCATTGCATCCCCCTGCATGAATAACATTACAAAATCACACATGTCAATCATTGCATCCCCTTTGTCCTGTGGGTAGCAATGTGCCTGGGCACTTAACCCCTCGAGAGTCCACAAACAATAAAGTGAGTGTGAGGGATAGCGCTTCCCTGTGTTGGGGCCCGTTGGTGCACTTAATATACCTTCCTGGTCATAGTTCTGACCAGGATAATCCTTGGTAGTCAGCAGCTCTGCAACGTGGTCCCATGGCGCGGCGCGCTGCTCCTTGCAGGAATGATTACAACCTCTGACTCATCAGGGGAGGGATCCCCAGCCAGATGATCCTTTGAGAACAGTCTCTGCTATGGAGTCAGATACTCTTTCAGATACACGCTGCACTGACAGTCAGGCACTGTCCTGCAGCATCTCTCTCTCTATGAGTATAGTGTCTTAAGTCCCTGTCTTAAGGCCTTTCCCTATATCATACACTTAATCTACCATGTCTCATTGCTCCGAGGACACTACCTGCACCTTCAGTGTCCAGGTCTTGAATCCGCACTTCCTGTCCAAGCAGGCAATAGTCTTCCTTCCTCAGAAGCAATCCAGCCATCCCATTGGCTATCGTGTGTCACCAGGCAGCTTTCTCCCTAAGCATCATGGGAGTTGTAGTCTCTCTGCTGCACAATTAACAATGGAACCGTGTGCACATAGGACATTGCGCATGCACGACTCTAATGGCCACCGTGTCATTGCCCTGCTCATGCGCAACCTTCCAGGCACTTCTCAGCTCCTCGCCGCTTCTGCGCATCCGCGACTCTGCACTCGTGCGCGCGCACGCCTAACATGGTGGCGCCCTATGGTGGGAGCCACCGGCGACTCCTTCGCCCCATCAGCATTCTGCGGGTAAGGAGGGGAAACAGGAGCGTGGGGAGACTGGAGGGTATCTGGCTAAATCCCCCCCCCCCCTGGTGAAAACCTCAACTTCCCCGCTTGAACCAACACATGCACAAAGACATTATATAATAAAAATGCAGTTTTCTGTGTATAACTTATCAATCAACTTTACACGAGATTGTAAATTTCTACAAACATATTTATCACAAAGACCAGCTTAGCTTTTGCTGACTGCTGAGACTCATAGTGATGTGCCCCTAATGAATCATAAGCCACTCTAGTGAGAGGGCGTCTCCCTTGCTGGCTTCTGCGAGTCTCAGTCTCCATTTTTTCATCTTGAGAGAGACCATCATAGGCTTGAGGCCTGGACTCTCGGGTAGAGGGGGAACCATTTTGGGCAAAGTCTGAAGGTAACTTAACATTGTCTCTGTGTGGCACAAAATTCAGGCTATCAGGATTTAATTGTTGACTTGATGACTCGCCTGTTGCTGGTACTTGAGTCGCAGGCCCTTTACCCGTTGCTCCTTCGGGAGGTGCCCACCAATCTCCGTTGGAAGTTCCTTCCAGAAGATCTTGAATCGCCTCAGCTGTTGACTATGAATTCTCTGTAGACTCTTCAGGCTCACTGTCGTTTACTACTGTTTCTGTTTCTGGATCACTTTCTCCCAGTTGTGGGATAGGCAACAAGTGATTTCGGTGCCAGACCTTTACCCTGCCGTCGCGTATGCGATAGACAGGGAGGCTCTGCATTTGAGATTCTACTTGAAATGGTCCCTCTCTCTAATGATCAGCCAGCTTGTGCTTACCGGGAATCCCCAATTTGCATAGGAGAACCGCGTCTCTAGGTCGATGCTCCATATAACGTACTTTGTGGTCGTATCACCTTTTGTTATTGGCATTTAGTCTAGCTGTGGCTCTTTCTGCTAGCTGATGTAAAGACAAAAGAAACAGCGCAAAAAACCTCATAGTGTAGTATATAAAATTATATTGTGGTAAAACAGGTGAGTATTGCACGTACATCAATTCAATAGTTACTAGCAGTACATGTTTTGGACATGTTACCAGTCAGCAACAGATGGTGGGTATGGGTCACCGGATAACTCCCCTTCTCCTCTCACGTCTCGCTTGTGGTGTCGCTCAGGACGCCGTGATGCAGGGCAGCAGCCCCTCAGCATGAATACAGCAGTCCGATGGAGTACAGCTGTCTCCCGACTTGTTGACTGTGGCAGTTTACGGTAGAAGCAGGCTCTCAGTCACTGGCTTCAGGCGTGTATCTGCACGTGTGGCGTCTGCTTGCAGCGCGCCTCGGATGACGTCATCAAGTGGCGCCGATCACTCTGCAGTCTCAGCCGGCCACAGAGGCGTAGATAGCATAGATTGCAGTAACGGAGATGGGGCCAAGTGACAAAAATAGGGCAATATCACACTGCAGGTAGTGTCAGAATGCGCCCTCTTATCCAACGCGTTTCGTACTTCAAAGGTACTTCGTCAGGGATATCGTAGGTCTGAAATGGGGCGCTTCTTATACCAAACCCTCTCCTGTGATTGGCTGTTTATTTTGAGTCCAGCCTCTCAAACAAATGAGGGAAATTTAAAAGGATAGGACCCCTAATACATATAACTTTATTAAGGATAGGGGAATCCAATTGATACTGTAAATAACTAAAAATATAAAGAAACAAATATTAATAACCATATCTATGTTAAACAACTATATACTAGCATGAATTGAAAGACAGTAGATATAGAATACGGATATAAATGAAAAAGACAGGTTGACACTTTCACAGAGATAAAACATTATTGCAAAGATAAAACATTATTAGAAAACCTAATTCCTTATTAGTTATAAAACTTTAAGACCAATAAAAGTATTTTGAACATTTTAAATATTTAAAAAAACATTTTTTTATATAAATATTTTTAAAAGATTCATAATTTAGTATAAAGACCAGACATCAATTTCTTCGTTTAATCCTAACGGGGACAGTGTTTGTAATTTGTAGATCCAAACACTCTCTTGTTTAGAGAGCATTTTGTCTCTATCTCCTCCCCTTCTTCCTGCGGGTACAGTTTGAATGCCAATATATCTAAGACAACTATCGTCACTATTATGTTTTAACTTAAAATGTCTGGAGACGCTATGATTCTCTAATCCTAATCTTATATTCCTGGCATGCTCCAGAATTCTCACTCTAAGGTAACGTTTTGTCCGACCAACATACTGGTATCCGCATGGACATTGGAGGAGGTACACTACATGTGTTGATTTACAGGATATACAATCTTTTATTATAAAACTTTCTTTTGTAGTGTGTGAAGAAAATTTCTTCCGTTCCAGACTAAGCATTTTACAAGATTTACATTTGCCGCAGCTATAGTTACCGCTAGGTCTGATTGGTAGCCATGAAGTCTCAGATGAGGATATAGTTGGAGGTCCAATATCACTAGGTGCTAAATAGTGTTTGAGACTTTTGGCCCTACGGTATATAAAGCTAGGCTGTGGAGACAAAAAGGAACCCAGAATGGGGTCATTACACAGGATATTCCAGTTTTTCTTAATAATATTCTGAATTTGTGTGTTAACTGAGTTATACTCTGTAATAAATGGAATTTTGATTTTATCACCCTCTGTGTTCTCGTCTATTTGTTTAGAATCTTTTTTAGAACCTTTTTGTATAAGGAGGGATTCTCTATCCATTTTACAAACCCTCTCCAACGAACTCATTAAAAGTGCTCTATCATATCCACGTTCTATAAATTTATTCATTAAAACGATGGATTGATTTTCAAAGTCAATTTGTTGACTACAATTGCGTTTAATTCGCATAAATTGACTGACAGGAATATTGTCTATCCAGGACCGTTTATGATTACTGGAAGACAATAGAAAACTGTTGGTGTCCACCTTTTTGAAAAAAGTTTTCGTATTGATATATGAACCAGTTTTGGATTCCAAATGGAGATCCAAGAAATCAATTTCATTTGTCTGAGTCTCAGCGGTGAATTTCAGATTGAAATCATTGGAATTGAGATAAGATTTAAATTGGTCTAAAATCATCTCATCCCCCTCCCAGATATGATGAGGATGATTTTAGATACTACATATTAGATATTAGATACATTACATACTACATACATTAGATATTAGATACTAATTTTATATACTACACTATGAGGTTTTTTGCGCTGTTTCTTTTGTTTTTGTATCTTTAACTCTGGTCTGTGGAGCCATTCCTCGAATATAGCAGCATATCCTCACCAATTAAGTAACAGGTTTTTATTATATCAATATCACTTTATTATCACTTTATAACACTAATCACGATTATTAGAGCGCAGTTCACCCTTTGTTGCTAGCTGATGTGTAGACTATCTTGGAGTCTTCTCACATATTGATAATGAGCCGGATTGGGTATCTGTAGATAACCGCAAGGTGGATTTTGACAGGCAATCTGGCTTCTCTTCCCAAACATCATGAAGTACGGATTGTACCCGGTGGACTCGTGCCGAGTGCAATTGTATGCATGCACCAAGGCCTCGCCATGTTTGCTCCATTCTCCTTTTTGGGAATCCTTTAGAGTACCTAACATGTCTAGCAATGTCCCATTAAATCTTTCGGGGAGTGCATTTCCCTCAGGATGGTAAGGAGTGGTCCTGGATTTCTGAATATTTAACATTGTTTAATCGGCTTGCTCTCGAAATCTCATCCCTGATCAGAGTGCATCCTATTTGGTAGACCATAGTGCACAAAATACTTCTCCCACAGCACTTTGGACACTGTGGTAGCTTTCTGATCTCTAGCTGGGAACGCTTCGGCGTAGCGGGTATAGTGGTCTGTCACTACTAGCACATTGCCTATGCCTCTTGAGTCCGGTTCTATAAATAAAAAATCCATGCAGACTAAGTCCATGGGGCCAGAGCTTTTGAGATGGCCCATTGGGGCAGCACGGGTAGGCAGTGTCTTTCTCTGAATGCACCGTACGCACTTCCTACAATGCTGTTCTACTGACTCCCTCATTTTGGGCCAGAAGAATTGGTCTCTTACTAATCCCATAGTTTTATCCACCCCATGTGTCTGTGATCATTGTGTAAGGAGTGTAAGACAAGTCGCTGCAGATGCCGGGGCAGGAACAGTTGTCGTCAGTGAGGATGATTGTGGTAGGAACCGATTCGATACAGGAGGCCACGATCAATTTCAAATTTGTCCCACTCTCTCATGAAGATGGCAAAGATGTCCTTGGGGACCTCTTTCATCATAGAAGGGTCATCTTTATGGCAAGCCTCATGGACCGTGTTTATCACTGGATTGCTTATCTGGGCCAGTACCATTTCCTTCCAAGTGAATATCACATTTGGAGTAAAACCCATACCATCAGGGTGGCAGTATGCATCCGGAAGGGCCTGGGGTCGGCATCCCAGTGAATCCACTAATCGTAACTCTGAGAACGCCACCTTATCTTCCACTATCGCTGCAGTAGAACACATCGCCTTCATTCCTGGTCCAGGAATCTCTTCCCAAGGTCCGTCATCGGACAAGATGCTCAGCCCCGGTCTTCTAGATAGTGCATCTGCTCCTATGTTCAGATGCCCGGGTTTGTATTTTAACGTGAACTGGTAGTTGCATAATGCGGCCAACCATCTGTGACCAGTGGCGTCCAGTTTGGCCATTGTTAGGATGTAGGTCAGGGGGTTGTTGTCTGTTCTCACTTTGAAGGAGACCCCATAAAAATAATCATGAAGCTTTTCCACTATTGCCCACTTGAGGGCGAGGAATTCTAACTTGTGAACCGGATAGTTCTTCTCACTTGGAGTTAAGCTTCGGCTCACATATGCTACTGGGCGCAGACCCGCCGGGTACTTTTGATGTAACACCGCTCCCAACCCATTGAAGCTGGCATCCATATGCAGGATAGGGTTTCTCGGGTCAGCATAGGCCAGTACAGGAGCTTCCGTCAGACTTTTCTTCAGTCCCAGGAACGCCTTCTCACAGTCGGAGGTCCATTTATCTCCAAAGGGCGTTCGGGGAGATGTAGCTTTCTGTCGAGGCTCCTCTGGGTAGATCTTGAGTAGACTATTTAGAGCTTTGGCCTTGCTAGAATATCCTTTGACGAATCTTCGATAATAGCCACAGAACCCTAAGAACGCTCGTAGCTCCATCACATTGTCGGGTCTTGGCCAGTTAACCACAGCTTCCACCTTGGCCGGGTCGGTGGCCACTCCTTCGGCAGAAACTATGTGGCGTACATAAGTGCCAGTTTTGCTGAACCTCCATCTCCTATCTATAGATAGCTTCAGGCCTTCCTTTCCCAACTATCCAAAACCTTCAGAAGACGGGCCTCGTGTTCTTCAAGGGTCTTCCCAAACACGATTATGTCATCCAGAGAGACGAGACACTCACGCAGGTTCATGTCCCCGATCATCTTCTCCATCAGCCTCTGGAACGTCGCAGGAGCACCACAAATGCCTTGAAGCATACTGGTGAACTGGTAAACCACCAGAGGGCAGATGAAGGCCGTTTTTTTCTTGGTCAGACAGGCTCATGGGGACTTGATAGTAGCCTGAGCGTAGATCCAACACGCTGAACTATTGGCTGCCCGACAGCGCATTAAGTATCTCCTCGATCCGGGGTAGTGTGTACTGATCGGGGATGCTACGTTGATTCAAGGTACGATATTCAACGCACAGGCGGACGGTCCTGTTTTTCTTCCTCACTATCACTATTGGAGAAGCGTAGGGACTCTGTGACTCCGTTACTATGCCAGCCGTTTCCATCTCGTTGATGTCATTCCTTACGTCATCCACATCCCAGGGTGCAATTCACCGGGACTGCTCTCGGAATGGAGTGGCATCGTTCAATCTGATCGTGTGTTGAGTGTTGTGACTACAGCCCACATCCAACTCACTAGTAGAGAACACTTCTCGGCATTCTTTCAGCTGTGCACTCTGCCACTTCTTCCACTCTTCAGTGATGGTTGACTCCTCAAAGTCAAATGGTAACCCTTTGGGCTCTTCCTGGGCTGTAGCAGCCTTGACGTGCACTACTGTCTCCATGGTGGCCACCGGGTATATCCTGCCCAGTCTCTGTCTGAATTCAAACGGCATCGGATGTGGGGAGATGTTATGCATGGACACCATGATTTTCTCAGGAGGTCCATTCCCTCATCTCCGATACCATCTTGTACCCTCTCTTCAGATCGTTTTCAGGGGTGGTTTCTAACGAGAACAAGGTGTCTCGGCCCCAGTATCTGACCATGGCGGTCATGTGTCTCACTCCCCCTGGTGGAATCTCTATCAATCCTTGCTCGTGATTGAAGATCTCCCCGTATTCTTCCTGGGAAGCGACTCGTAAGCATTCATCCCTAAGGGCTGGAGGGAGCTGCAGTGCAGACAGAGGTAATTCACCTGTGTCCTGAAGAAAGGTTCAGATCACTGACCTTACTACATCAGCATTCATTCCCAATACGATGGGAGCACTCGGGTGTTCTTGGGGCTCGGGACAAACCAGGTCTTCCACTCTCATTGGGTGAGTCCGATTGGTGTTCAACTGTGATATGTTGATCTGCACGGCTATCACTCCATCAATGGGATAATCCTCGTTGCTGAGACCCCACAACTTCATTTTTTTAGCCGACTGTAGGGGCAGATGGCTGAGGTGTTGGTTGTAGAATGTCCGATAAATAATGGTCACTTGAGACCCAGTGTCCATCAAAGCTGGGGCATATACGCCTTCTACAACGACTCTTATTATAGCCGTAGGTCCTACCCGGCTGTAAGCATCTTGGGGAAGGAGCTCTCCTGTGGGGGCTTCAGACTCTCCCTCATCCTCCTCGGGTATGACTGATAAGGACGAGATTGATTCCGCACTTTTACGGTGTAGGTCTGGACCTTAGTGGGTTTCTTGGGGTTAGGACAGACCCTTGCAACATGGCCCTTCTCGCCACAGTTGAAACAACGGAAATCTGGGTGGGAACCCGGAATGCCAGGTTACCTGGGAGCGGACCCAGACACCTCGGGGTGGTCGTATCCTTTCCGCTCAAGCTTCCCTTTGCTTTGGGTGCGAGTACTTCCTTGGCCTCGTCCTTGCAAGAGTCTTTGGTCTTCTAAGGCGTGTGCAACCTAGTGTAGGCCTCATGACTCTTCACCTCGTCCAGTAGGTCTTCTAGGGTAGAGGGGTCCCCCTTTCGTAGTGAGCATGTGATCATTACTACAATATGATGAGTGCGTATGGCTCCCCGCAGGAATTGAGTGCGCCTATACTTATTCACTTCCGAGGACTTAATGACTTGGCGGGAGCGTACATCCCACAAGATCAATTGGATCCGTTGTATGAACTCTGATAGTTCTTCCCCATCCTTCTGGCAGAGGTTATAATACATAGGGGGCTATGCACTAAGCTCCGTGCTTTTGCGTCTGGCTGGGAAAAAAAAGCACGTCCGATAAAAAGTGAAGCCGGATACGCGATTCACTAAGGCCTTGAGCCCATTTTCTATCATACGTGCTCAAAACAGCCACAGCGCACATGTTGGTTTTCCCCCCCCCTGCTAGCATTCTTAAACTTTACGTACGATAGCTGATAGAAAAAAAAGCTGCTTGGAACATTTGCATGGAGATTTGCCATCTCCATGCAAGGCTGATACAGGCGATCGTACACAAAACAAATACAGTTTAATAATAGTGTATAAACATGAGCAGGGGGTCTCCGGACCTGAACCGCATTGGTTTCAGGTACGGGAACCCCCTACTTCAGGAGATACAGGCCACGTTATGGGGTGCCGGTATCCCCTGCACTTTCAAGCTTCCGCGTTACGTGACCGTGACATTTACATTCTGCACGGGATACCGGCACCCCATAACGGGGCCTGTATATCCTGAAGTAGGGAGTACCCGGACCTGAAACCAATGCGGTACAGCTCCGGAGACCCCCTACACATCTACACTACTGTCAAAACACACATATCAATAAACAACAATTCCTTACCTTAGCGGCTATGGTATTGAAGCTGCATTAATGTACATTTTAATAATAGTGTGCAGGAGCAGCCGGTCCCCTGAGCTGAACCGCATTGATTTCTGCCTCAGAGACCCTATGCTTCCCGAGTTACAGTCCCCGGTATGGGGGCATCGGAGGCCAATGTCGCCGCCATCTTTAAAGCGACCAAGATGGGACGTGGGCTCTATAAAGACGGTAGCGACACTGGCACCCATGCCCCAAACCGGGGCCTGTAACTCAGGAAGCAGGTGGTCCCTGAGGCAGAAATCAATACGGTTCAGCTCAGAGGACCCCCTGCTCCCGCACACTATTAATAAAAATACATTAAAGCAGCTTCATTATGGGGAACTTCCGGTGACGTCACCCGGCATGGACGGCTGTTAGAGGAGCTCCTGAAACCCGCGGGTTAAAAAGCGCAAAAACCCCTATTTAAACTCAAAATTTTCGGACGAAATTAGTCCCTCCGGATAGACAAACAGAAGGGGAATGTCAAAATCGAAAAAAGCGAACAACCAGCCTGTTTCTAAATTTTTTACACCGTCTCAACGAGGGAAGGATAGCACTATGAATCCCCAAGATGGCGGCGGACCGCATGGCGCTACCTCCCAATCCGGGAAAAAGACCCAGCCCAGCGAAAAAACCCCTACAAGCCCAGAACACACAATAACCAGGGCATACTTGGAGGAACTGATGGCTGGCATGGCTGCTACGCTTAAAACTTCCTTCCAAACGGAATTGCGAGCTGCAGTAAGCGATATTAGGAGAGAAATATCAGGGCTGACAGAAAAGACCACGACCCTGGAGAACAAGCTCTCCGAATCCCTACAAAGACAGGGAGAGGCAGAAGAAGAGATCAGTCGCCTAGGTGAAGAAATCTCCCTCCTCCAGGAGGGCATGGAGGAACAGGAAAATCGTGACCGGCGGCAGAACATTCGTGTGAGGAATGTTCCAGAGTCGGTCACGCAGGAACAGATCCGGCCTTACCTCCTGGAGCTCTTCAATATGGTCTGCGGGGAGCTGGAAGAAAAGGAGTTAGAAATGGACAGAGCCCATCGTGCGCTGGGACCCAAGTCTGATGATCCAAAACGAAGAAGGGACATCATAATAAAAATGCACAAATATACCTCCAAAGAAAAAATCATCTCAGCATGCCGAGACATGGGAGAAATAACATTTCAAAATGAGACCTTACAAGTCTACAATGACTTGTCAAAAGCAACAAGAGACCGCAGACGGGAGTTAAAGCCGCTGACTAACTTGCTCCGTGAGAAGGGAATACTGTACAGATGGGGCTTCCCGTTTAAGATCTCGGTGAACAGAAATGGAAAGTTCCTGTCCCTGAAGTACCCCGCGGACATGGCTCCTTTTGCAAAGGCCTTGGGCCTAACTCCTCCACAAGGATGGCTACCAGACAACCCGTCACCTAATGAAGCTGCAGGAGACCCGCCTCGGATATCGGAGAGGAATCGCGCCGTCAGCACTCCAGGAAAGCTAACAGCCGCCACCGCACTCAAACAACACCCCCCCCCCTCCCTATGCGATCCCGAGGAAAAGGGGAGACCCACAGCCACATTGGAAGACACCCCATCGGACCGGAGCAGTACCTTGAGAGGAGCCGCCGACTTCCCGACCGAGACGACTCTGGACACCGCTCCCCACGCTGAACCACGTGTCACCTACTCCCGCGAGAGGACCGGAGCTGATCCCGCCGGCTGCTTTAAAATCCTGGTGCACACCCGGCCCGATCAGATGGAGCAGGAGCGCGGTCTCCCCAATCCCAATACGATGGGAGGGCCGGGCCCTTGGCCTTGCACTGCTGGACCCCGACCTCCAGTCTTTCTGGTGGCCCCGCGGTGGTATGTGCCCCCCCCCCCCCTCTCTCAGGCCAGCTACCCCGAGTTTGCGGGATGGTTTTTCTTTTTTTTCCCCCTCTTTTATTGGCGTATGGAGGGGGGGGGGGTATGGCCCATCGGCGGGTGGGCCAGAACCGACGGGGAGCACACCGGCTCAGGCGACGAAGGACAACTATGGCCCAGGGGATCCGGTCCACTCGAGTTGACTAAAGGGACGCAAAAAAACATAAACTGAGGTTTGGCGCCCTGGAGGCCGTGAGTAATGTGATAAAATGTTATGTTATGGAAGGCACCCCACGCCCCCCCCCTTGCAAGCCTTTATTCTTAAAGCCTCGCACGCCGTACGTATGAATACGGGTAGACGCGGTATGTTTTCCAAGATTTAGCAATTGATCTCGGCGTTTATATCGGGTTCATATCGCATGCAGCTTCCAGTTACGGGCGCTGAATAATAGCATTTTAGGCGGGGCTGCAATAAGTCTTGAAACTCAAAGTGGGCGACGCGAAGCTGTTGTCTATAAAGGGTAATAGCAATTCAACCTACCACAAGTAAGCCGACTAAAGTTCTGAAAGTCATATGTGTGTGTGTGTACAGTAATTGTATTTTGAAGATTTATATTTGAAGCAGAGATTCACGGTGACGAGTTCATACTGCTATACAGTCGCCTGAGGCTCCTTAGCCATACACATAAACAAACTTATGAGGACACATACTTTAATGTATGCAGGATACATAAGGCAAAAGAAGTACAGTATTACAAAAAATAACGTTGCGTCTTCTTCCGAATATAAATATTTTTTCAGTCATGCGATTGCGACCTTGTTGAAACACATACGTATGCATGTTATTACATTTCTATATGTATTGTTATTAATCAATAATTTTGCTAGGCATGCTCATCTTTTCCTACTGTTTTTATTTTATGCCCGCATGCCGTGGTATGTCTCATTGGAACTTGTTGAAACGCATATGCGTGTCACACATTTATGCGCATGCGTGTTGCCTCATTGCAAACCTCCTTGTTGAACGCCATATGTGTGTTATCAAATTGATGCGCATGGGTGTTACAAGTAGTCTCATTGCGAACCTTCGTTGTGAAATGCATATGCGGTGAGTCCTCAACTTTTAGGCGCTTTATGCGTGTATGACTCTCATTCAATTGGAATTTCAAGTCTGAAAAAACCAACACTTTTTTTTCGTTTCTCGACATGCCGGCTTGCATTACAATTGGCTATTCTGAGATTCAATTCACTATGTAGCTTTTTAATTCTCACTAGTCATGTACATAATTGTTATGAGTACACTATACACTACACAACCAGGAACTGGGACTTTTGAATATAGGACTTCCTTTTGCCCCACCGGATAAGAATTTGATTTATTATGACGATAGTGCGATTCTCACTAAAAATTAACCAGAAAGCTGACGCTTAAAGATACTTTAAACATTAAGATAGCTTAGAAGAGGGCTGGGAACAACAATCAGATGATATTGCCATCCAACTCTGCACACATTCGCGCCCCACTATTCTGATTTTTTAAATTTCTTGAAAAATTTACGTTCAGGACACGGCCCCAACATACAAGAATTGGTAGTCTAGAGACTCTGGAAGATAAAGGAAATTGGATTATGATTCCCAAACATTTTTGGGGCAGGAAAGGAATCAGGACTCCACTTAATCCAAATTTTGTCCAACTTTTTTAAAGGGGATTGCTATTAAATTTTTCAGTCAGCTGTGGACAGGATCATACGACTGCATCGCAAATGGTAGATACACCACAATACTAAAACAAACGTCAGATATAACTTAAATCTGTACAACAGACAATCAAGAGATCACTAAAAACAATAGATCCATGCTAAAGCAATGCGGACAAAGTGGAGCCAGATCGTGTCATTAGACCGCACTGACTATAATCAAGAAGCTCTACGGCAGTATCTGATACTGATTCATATTTGAGATTGATATACGATTCCCACACAGCGCCTTTCTATTGCCGCCATTACAGGATCTATTGGATGAGGCGAAGAGCCTCCAGGTTTATACTATTCAAGATCTTTGAATTTTATAATGCACATATCCCATTGTACCCATTTCCAAACATGCCCTAAAGTGCACAAGTTCTCACACATCCTACAGAGACCCATCATTGCCAGCATTGATGTCCCTGAGGAGAATTTATCACAGTACATTGGTTCACTTTTCTAAACCAACTGGTCTCCACACTCCCTCTTTTTTGCTTGACACACTATCACGTGTTCTTCCATTTTTTCTTCTTTCAATGGGCCCTCATTCATTTGGAGTTAACAATTGCATGTTTCTTCTCTTACAGGAAAAGTGGAATCCCGCGCTTCCCCTACGGGATAGCAATCAATGCGGGCGAATATAAATTTATGTATGGTGTAACTCATAGAGAAAAAAGGAGGAGACTTTTGGTATACACCCATCCTTTGTCAAAAATGCAAAGCCTGCCTAACAGTCAAGGTAAGTCCTCTTTTGGGTGGGCTTGGGGGTGGTGGGGGGGGGTGGGGTTTTGGGTGGGGGGGGTGTGTGCTGGGTGGGTGGGGGTGCCCGTGGGCGCGGGGTGTAGTGGGGGGGGGGGTGGGGTTATGGTGTCGGGTGGTGGTGGGGGGGGGGTGTGGTTGGGGTGGTGGGGGGGGGGTGGGTAGGGTGGGGTTGTATAGGGGGGGGGGTGGGGGGGTGTGGGGAGAGGGGGGGGTTTGGGGTGGGGGTGGAGGGGGGGGGTGGGTTGGGGGTGGGAGGGGGGGGGGGTGGGGGTGGGGGGTGAGGGGGGGTGGGGGGGTGTTGGTGGGGTGGGGGGTGGGGGTTGGAGGGGGGGAGAGGGGGGGGAGGGGGGGGTGGGGGGTGGGTGGGTCGGGGCTGGTGGGTGGTTGGAGTGGGGGTCGGGTTGGTGGGGGTGGTGGGGGGGGGGGGTGGGGGGTGGAGGGGGTGGGGGGGGGGGGTGGTGCGGTGGTGGGGTGGTGGGGTTGGGGTTCGGGGGGGGGAGGGGGGGGGGGGAGGGGGGGGTGGGATAAGGCGTATGCTTTCTGTCTCGACTTTGCATTATGCGCATGAGTCCCTACGCTAAAATGCATACTAGTGTTATGTGAAATAAGCCCAGAAGGGGTTTAAAATATCAAAGGCATGCTTATATAAACTTAGTGCAATTTAAAACTGAAGTATATACCAGTACAGAGACTCACATGTAAGTGAAGTGAAATAAGCGGGACCGCTACAGAGAGTATATACTAGAGTAGGGGGGCTGCCTTGCTGACAAACTGCATCAATAAGCAGTTTGCAGGTGCTGCGCCTACATATATTAAATTAACCATCATTGCCAGCCATTGTGTCACTGCGCGAGAATTTATAAAGTACATGTGATCACTTTTGTGCCAAACCACTGCCGGCTCACACTCCCTATCTTTTTTGCTGATACCTACTCACGTTCTTTCCATTTTTTCTCTTCACATGGGCCCTCATTTCATTGGGTTACACTTGATGTTTCTTCTCTTTACACCATTAGTTCACATGACACGGACTTACAGCCTACACGACACGATTTAGAACGATCATACACTTCTCCGGCACATACCATATATTTCTCTTAGATAGTATTCGAATCTATTTGCTCACTCACAATTACTTATGTTTGATGCCCGACAGTTCTACCTCCAGACACGTGGGCCAGGCTATGGGCTCTTGAACCTTTGCCACCATCCCATGCTAATGTAATCTGCGAGTTGGTGGGAGACGATCCCACGTGTTGAGATAGGAATCATATTATATCTTAGTACCAGTTATCATCGCTACATGATGATTTGTTAATAGTTTAGCAATGTACAGCACCCAATTACAACACATTATTCTGGTCGTCAACACCAAACACTTTCAATATCAATGGCACTCATCACTTTCAACCATCAGCCACATTACTTCTAGACTTGGTGCCTTTACGTACTGTAGGTTTGCAGACTTTTAAAGTACATTCTGATATTTACGAAACCTCACTCCAAAAATACACTTTGACATGCTTCTAGCTGACCATAGCTCTTAATTTATTTAGAGGTATTCCAGTATGCGAACACCCTCTACATTTGGAGAGGACTCAAGGCGATTCAGACCTGGGCGTGCCCAGAAATCACGCTAAAAACAAATATCGACTAGAATCAGTTACCTTCCGACACAGGAGAGTGACACATACACGGGGCCGGTAAATAGGCAAGCTCCGCCATACACAAGCCGTCTGTAGGAAAAGTTCCAGCCAATGCCTATCTGCTGAGGTATGTCTAATCTAATGCCAATATCCAGGCTTAGAAGATGCCAGGAATCTGGGGTAGTCGCCACCGACACCACGTATATGGTGCACCGTCCAGTCACAGGGATGTGATTGTCAGCCAGAGAAAGGCCCCACATCCATCTTGCCTGTCCCCCATGGGGATCTCAGTGTCAGGGGCGTCTGAGTTATCTATCCAGAAAATTTTTTTTGATTTAAACTGAACCCTGTAGTCCCAATACCCCAGACTGTAGAGACTAGTATGTGGATATGTCCCGTCCCCACCCGAAAGTATATGTGAGGATGAGGGTCAGCCGTTATGTATCCTTCTTAATCTGTCTCTCAAATAGGACGGAGCTCCAGCCCCAACCTGAGTCAAGGTAAAATGGGAGAATTCAACTATTTGCCGGCCAATACAACAATTGGGTGGATCCAAGCATGAATACCTCCCCCGAACCCCAACCGAAAAATAATCAAGCTCTTTTTTGGGGGTATAACCTACTCCCACGAGTGTTAGGGGCCTTTTTGAAGTGTGGAGGAGGATATTATGCTTCACAGGTTACATGGAGAGAGTAGGACTTGTCCTGATGCGACGAAAAAAAGGCAATGAATAATGGAGTGTACGTCAGCCTGCGTCCACATACCACCACGATCTGTATAGGTATCAGCATATGGGAGTTGAAGCACAACAGATGATGGAATCTCTCATCGGGGGCTGCGGTAAGAGAGATGAGGGAGTGGAGTATGGACTTAAGGGGGTTGCATTCAAGCTGTAAATGTCATTTTAAGAACGCCCCAAAAGTGCCCTTAGACTGATGTTCCGCACGAACGCGATCACAGAGCCACGCAAAAAGCACGTGTTCTTTCTAAACGACTTTGTTCCAGGAATCTTTTTCAAAGTCCAACTTTGACTCGTAGCTCAATAACTGTTGCGTCGATCCTGCCCTTCTCGGGTGATTCACTTAAGCATACACAAAACTTAAGCATGACGTGAAAGTTGCGTCAAACAAAGCTGCCAGCTTAAGGCAATATTCTTGTTGTTTAAGTTTTGCAGCGCCATACCAACAGTCCGGCTGGTTGCTCCCAAGCTGACCCCGTGTGGGTCCCAAGGGAGGCGTGGGGTCCCTGGGTGCAGGTCTCCCAGTGGCGTCCCCCACAGCAGGAGAGTCCGCGGGGTGCCCCCGTCTGGAGTTCTCCCGCAGGCGTCGGTGTCCCTGAGGACGTACCCGGGACCACCGAGGGCCATCGGTACTAATGTTGTGCCTCCAAACAAAATAAACAATATTTCTAACTAAATACACCCCCCTTCCCCCGCCCCTACACAACCATACAATACAGTAATGGGCAAAATTACTATTATCCACATATGGATAATAAGGCATTTGCCCATTTTAAAACATATAAATTACAATAAAACAGTAAATACATATTACACTTACCTTTTCCAGGACACCCACGATGACGGCCATCTTCATCCTCATCTTCATCCTGCCCATGTCCTCCGGTGCTGCCAAAACATACAAAACAATCAAAACAGCAATGTAATGTCCCCTAACCCCTTAATCACCTTAGCGGTATTAACCGCTACAGTCATTAAGGGGTTATAACCCACCCTCACCACCATTCGGGAGGCCTAAAACCCTCCCCCATACCCATTCCGTGAGGCCTAACCACCCCTCACCCACTACAGGCGGGAGGCCTACCACATACCTGTGGGCCATACCCCCTTCCCCGACCCCAGTACCCACAATAAAACAATACACAGCCCACAAAAAACATCATTATATTATTAATACATAACCCACCCCCTGTGCCCTCCACATAAATACAGATTTATTAGTACATACGGGTTAATAACCCAGGCCCAGGATAAGTCCCCGGTAATTACCTTCGTATGGGGTTGGTTTTCGTTGAGGGGTGGTGTATTTTTGGTTGGGGTTGAGTACGGGGTTAATTGATAACAGAATGTAATTGCAATGTATTGGCTATGTATTGTGTTGGCAACGGAGGACGGAATTTGCTATCGAAGGGGGGCTTCATGCTTGAGAGGTAAGTAAACTTATTCTATTTATTTTGCTAGTTAATGTGTTAATAATGCGGCAAATAATCTATTATCCCTTATAGGTAAATAGTAATTGCACATATTGTACTGTATGTGTTGGGGGTGGGGATGATGTATTAAGTATAGGTCATGTTTATTTTTTACATACATGGTTGTTTCCTTTTGGTTGCGGGGAACCTCTGGAGACCACCTCAGGTCTCCTCGGGGCTTATCCACGGGTACCAGGCTGGCGTGTCCACGGGGACACCTCGGGGAAGAACCGGTGACCCCATCTGTGGGGGCACTGCGGACCCGTAGGGACCACCGTGGGCCCACCAGACCCCGTGGGAACCCACCGAGCCCCTCAGACACCTGTGAGTCGACCCGGGGACACGCAGGACACCCACGGGCCTACAGTGGAGACCCATTGTGGCCCACGGGTGACCCACGGAGGCCTCCTTGGTGGACCATCGGCGCTGGCGCGAGGAGCACCCATAGGCTCCGACCTGTTTTGAAACCTTGTGCTGGGCTACTGTGAGTTCTACGGACACCCCGGCAGGGCCACCGGGGACTCCCGGGTGGGTAGTGGGGGAGGGTATATAGACCTTCCGGGTGGTGGGTGAGGTGGGTTAGCCCTTAATGCATAGTGGTTAAGGACGCTAAGGTGATTAAGGGGTTAGGGGCACATTACATTGGGCTATTTCGATTGTTTTGTATGTTTTCAGCACCGGAGGGACATGGGCAGGATGAAGATGAGGATGAAGACGGCCTTCATCGTGGGTGCCTGGAAAGGTTAAGTGTTATTATTGTGATTATATGTATTTTAAATGGAAAAATGCATTATGCCAATGGGCTAATAGTAATTTTGCCCTTAAGTATTGTAGTGTTGGGGGGGCGGGATGTGTTTTGTATATTGCTATGTTTAGGGGGGGCGCCCAATTGTCCCCAATATAAACATGCTATGTGCCTACCCCTTCATTGCCTTAGCGGATAGCCGCTAAGATAATGAAGCTGCTTTTTTTTTTTTTTCCCAAAGAGTTTTATAGGCAAATACTTATTTTACAATGTACATGTCATATATGTTAATACAGCCTAATACAAGTTTTCTCCATTTTTGGTTAAAGAAACCAGAAAGAGAGAGGAAAGCCCATGAGCCCCCATGACCCTCCTGGGGTTGTGAGGGGGGCGCAGAGTATGGAAACAGAGAGTCAGAGTATAGAAAGGGAGAGAGGGGAAGGTGGGGAGGGGGGGGGAGGGGGAGGCAGGGGGAATACCTGTTGCTTATCGCGTACTACGAATATTTCTATTGGCGTTTCTAGACTCGTTCTTTTTACTTTTCATTTTTAAGTTAGGGGCGGGGGGTGCAATATGGGTTAGCCACGGATCCCATGTTTTATTAAAGGAGTCCGTGGTTCTTTTCAGAAAGGCGATAATTTCTCCATATTCATACCTCTGTATCTATTTTTATCGTTTGTTTGAGGGGGAGACACTTTCTTCCAGGCGGCCGCCAATGCACATCTAGCCGCTGTTAGGATGAAGGAGATTAATACTTGGTGGTCGGTCCACATTTTCTAGGGGCCTGGCCAACAGGTAGGTCACGCGGGGTCCAACGGATCTTGAGGACTGGCCGTAACTCTTCTATTAATTTTTGAGTGGTTCCCCAGTATTTTTGAATTTCCGGACATGTCCACCAAATGTGTGCCATATCCCCTTTTGACCGCAGCCTCTCCAGCATTAGATTCGGACGCCTGTGGGTAGATTTGATTTATTCTAACTGGGGTAAGTACCAGCGGAACAGTATTTATATTATTTTCTTAAATTGTGTACATATGGAAGTCCTGAGGCGTTTCCCAAATTCTTTCCCAGTCCTCTCGGTCTATAACTATTCCTAATTCTGCTGCCCAAGCAGCAATATAGTCATGTATGGGGGCTTTAAGCCCCTTCCAATTTGCGTAAATTTGTGTTATAAGACCTTCTGGTGGCCTGTTTCTCGACCAGAGCCGCTCAAAAACGTGGAGGGGGAAATTTCCAGTGGGATAAGGTCGAATATAAGTGCCGAATTTGTAGATACATGAACACGTCCAACCTTGCTATCATATTTGTTGTAGATTTGTTAGACTCAGGAATTTCCAATACTCAAGAGGTCAGCGATCGCTCTTAATATTTTTGCTTTGAATTGTCGAATGTCTGCGGCTCACAACCAGGAGGGATTTCGGATTTTGTGAAGTGGTATGAGTTGGGATTGGGGCGAAGTGAGCTTAAATTTATATTGCATCTCGTCCAGGTTCTCCCATGTGTGTCTCATTGGGCCTAATTTAAATTTACTATTCTGCATGTCTTCCTGTTCAGGGACAAAGGTAAGCTGGTAGTGAAGGCGTCCCGGCGTAGTATGGTTCTATATCTAGCAACAGTATTGGTTGGGTTGGCATTTCCAGACTACTTCCTGTTTCAATGTGCAGCTAGGTAGTATTTGTGATGTCTGGGACCCAAGTCCTCCTCTTCCCATTGATGCCATGAGAACTGTTCTAGCGGTTCTAGGTTTCTTACCTTGCCAAATGAAGTGGAAGATTAGTTTTGTATATATTCTTTAATTCTGAGCCAGGGATGGGGACCGGGAGCGTCTGGAAATAATATATAATCTGGGGAGTATGTCATTTAACCGAGATCATCCTCCCGATCCATGATATTTGAATCCTCCCCACATTTCGCCTATCGTTTGTTTAATTTTCCGAGAACAGGGTAGGGTAATGGTAATTATGTTGATATAGATGATGGGATTGGGTAGTTCCTGTTATCTTTACTCCCAAGGTATTTGATACCGAGGAGCTCCAATGGTAATTAAAGTTTATTTGAGGAGTTTCACCTCTGGCTGTGGCAGACTTAAATTTAGTGCTTCCGATTATCGTTATTGATTTTATAGCCGATATGTCTCCAAAATCTCGGAGTTCTTTGGAGGTTAGGTAGGGATGTTTGAGGTTGCGTTAGGGTTTAAAATGACATCATCGGCGAATAGTGATATTTTGTGCCTGCTGTTAGTCCAATTTCTATTCCTTGATGTCTCTATTGGTTCTTATTGCCCTGCTAGGGGTTCTATGGTTAATGCCAAGAGAAGAGGAGATAGGGGGCATCCTGTCGAGTTCCATTAGTTATCTCGAATCTCTGGTTACTGCCCCCTGGTTAGTTTACTGTTGCAGATGGATTTTGATATAATCTACGGACTCCTTCTAGATATGCGTCTTTGAAGCCGAATTTGCGCACTATAACATGGTCCATGAATAGACCAGTCTATTTATCGAACGCCCTTCTCTGCGTCAAGCTAAGGCAGTAGGCTTTGGTCCTGTGAGATGGACATGTCAATAATGTCAATTATCTTTTCGGTATTGTCCGAGGCCTGCTGATCCTTGATACGAATCCCACTTGGTCTTATCTATTAATCTTGGTAAAAATGGGATTCAATCTATTGCGAGTATTTTGCATTATAGTTTGAGAGATCACAATTAAGCAGGGAGATTGGACGGTAACTTCCACATGCATCGGGTCCCTGCCTTCTTTGTGTATTTATGGCCAGGGTGGCCAGGGACATTGACGTGGGGATTGTGATTCCTTCCATAAAATCGTGTGAATGTTCTTAGGAGATGCGTGGATAATACATGGCAAGAATCTTATAGTAGGACATTAGTGAAAGCCATCTGGGCCAGGAGACTTAGTGATTTTAATGATTTGAAGCCTCTCCAGTTCCTCTTTTGAGATCTCAGCATTGAGGACTGTGTTTTCCTCCTCCGTTAATGGGGAGGCGCTGACATTTATCTAAGTATTGTGCTATTAATTCGGATGCTACTGATTCGGCGCGGCTTTTTGGATCTTAAGTTATAAGTTCGGTGTAAAATTTGTGTTGAATTCGGCTGCTATTTTTATTATCACTATGTTGTATCTCACCAGCTACTCTTGATCGCCGTGATTTGGGACACCGGTTATGAATCCCTCTTAATTTAGTCGACTAGAAGTCTGTCTGCTTTGTTCCTTTATCATAATATTGTTGGTTGGTCCATTTGAGGGCTTTCTCAACATCCTCCAGCTGGATTTGTCTAAGTTTTGCTCTAGGCTGTTGTCAATTTTTTAATATATTTTTTTTGAGGGGTTAGCTTTATGAGTGTTCTATTGTTTTGATATCATTGTGAGCCTCCTCTTATTAGTGTTTTGGCGGGCTTTTTTCCTGTGGGATGCGATTGGAGATGATTTTCCCTCTAAGGTTGCCTTATGGGCTTCCCACAGGATTGCTGGTGAGGAGACGATCCTGAGTTAAAAAAAAAAGTAGCTCGAATAGCAGCTCTGATCTCTCTCTCTATCTCAGGATGGGTGAGTAGTGAGTCATTTAACCTCCATGAGTAATTGTTGTCTTTTCAAAGGGTGTTTTCAAGGTTATGGTAATCGGGGCATGATCAGACCATGTGATCGGTCTTATGTCGGAGTCAGTTGTTGACGCCACCACATTTTTGTGGCCAGAAAGTGGTCTATTCGAGAGTAGGTGGTGAGGTGTGAGTAAAAAGTATAGTCTCTCTGGCCCTGATGTGGGTCTCCAGAGTCCACCAGTGAGAACTCAATCAAGATTCCCCTAAACCTTTCCCATGTGATCTGGGAGGGGTTGTACGGGGGGGACCCATTGTGGTCGATCTGTCCTCGGTAGGGTTGAGGACCATGTAGGTCCCCTCCACTATCATCGATGACAGATCCCGGGTCTATGCCCTCGAGACTTTCTTTAGGAATTCGGTTTGGTCTCGTTTGGTGGATATACATTGATAAGAGCGATCGCTGAGCCCGCTAAGGAGCCATTACCACTAGAAAGCTACCCTCTGGGTCCGCAGTGTGTTTGAGTGGATTGAATGGGGTGACCCTGTCTGATCAAGGACAAGCTACACCCCTTTTTTGTACTAGTAAATGATGCGAAAAAACATTGGGAACATGTTTGAATAAATTTGGGGGGGGTCTTGTGATGTGAAGTGGGTCTCCTGTAGAAATATGATGTCCCCCCCTGATCTTTTCATATCTTGGAGTGCTAGCCTCCTTTTGTCGGGTATTCTGGAGGCCTTTACGTTGAGTGAGGTGAATTATTGGTTTGGCTAGCCTATTTGGGTTCCTTTTTTCTGAGGCTACGTTAAGTCTCATCCTTCCCCATTTGAGAGGGCCCTGATTCAGTGAGTCGAGTCTCTCGACTTATATTTCTGTAGCTGTGGGAGTTGCAATTTTTTTTGGCGCAATGCAATTTTAAGCTGAGATGGGGGGGGGTGTGGGGAGGGTTCAGTGGGGGAGGGCAGGGCAGAGATCAGCTGGACAGAGTCATGATAGAAATAGGTTATAACGAGGCCTTGAGAAGGCCTCAACAAACTTTTGCCAGCTTAAACAACAGCCGGCAATTTGGGCTGATAAGAGCCCTTCTGGGGTGGTTCCGGGGTCAGTACCACGTTGGACGTCTGAGGGGTACAAACCCTCTATAGACAATTACTTAACCCCTTTTTTTTACGTAGTCCTCAGTCCACAGGGAGAGGGAGATAGGGGGGGGAGAAGGTGGGAAGTGAGTCAGGCTGTTTAAACATTTCGCATTTTTTGCACAGACTTGCTTATATAAAATTACCTCATGGTCCACTGTGCACATATTTGATTTTCACCCAAGCAGTTTCCACTTCTGGAAATTGCTAGAGCAGTGGGGGGGGGGGGCGGGGGGGGTAGGGGTGTGGTGGATGGGGGGGGGGGGGGGGGGGTGTGGAGGGGTGGGGGGGGGGGTAAGAAGTGGGGGGGGGGGGGGGGGGTGGGGGGGGGGGGTCGGGGGGGGGGGGGGGGGGTGGGTGGGGGGAGGGGTTTGGTTTTGGGGAGGGGGGGGGTGACGAGAGCCTTTCAAATACGGGATTATCACATTTTTTATACGCATCTATTATATCACTTTTCTTGCAATAGATGCTAGTATCATATGGGGATCGTACGATTTCAATTAAACTATATATAATACGAGGGGAAGTGGGAAGGAGGAGGGCGGGGAGGGGGGGGGGGCTGGGGGGGCGGTGGGGAAGGGGGTGTGGCGGGTGGGGGTGGGGGGGGGTGGATGTGAGGGTGGGGAGAGGCGGGTTGACAGAGCTTCTCAACAATGTGGGCATTTCAAATTTTTTGTGTGCTGCGTCTGTCGTTCCACTCTATTAATAAGTATACTATACACTGTCTGGAGATTAGTCTAGGCACATTTAGTTTTCCTATGAGCCTTTGCTTCTCTAGGTGCTGTTCCAAGGGAGGACATAGGTGACATATCATTTATTACATCATTTTTCAACTTTTGTGTTACATCTGGGGGGGGGGGGAGTGAAGGGGGGGAGGTGGGGAGAGGGGGGGGTGTGGTGGGGTGGGTTGATGAGACATTTCCAGCAATAAGACATGTACATTACCTCAATAGTACACATTTACCCAATAAGTATATTATATGCGTGTCGGAGATCAGTAGAGGCACTTTTAATTTCCCTTATCTATCTTTGCTTCCTTGAGTGCTATCCCACGGAAAGATTTAGGTGCATACTCATCCGGTATGTACTCCTTAGCTTTTGTTTAATACTGTGGGGGGGAGGGGGGGAGAGAGGTGGAGGGGGAAAGAGGGCGGAGGGGTGGGGAGGGCATAGGTGCCATCCCACCCTTTGTATATACTCCTTAGCTTTTGTTTAAAACTGGGGGGGGGGCAGGGGGGGGGAGGAGGAGGGGAGGGAGGGCTTAGGAGCACCTCACCTAGTCTATACTTCTCATCTTTTATAATATGGAGCGAGGGGGGGGTGGGGTCGGGGGGGTGGGGGGGGGCGGGTGTGAGGGGCGGGGGGGGGGGGAGTGGGAGGGGGGGTTTGATGAAACCTTACTGACAAAGCAGTCATTTCACATTTTATATATCGCTTCTGTTTTACCCCTCTTTGCAATAGGATACCATATATTGTCTGGGACTCAGCCCCTATTTATTTAGTTTCCTTATATATCCTTGTTTCTCCTGGGTGCTGGGGGGGGGGAGGGAGAGGGGGGGGGATGTGAATGGGGGGGGGGGGGATGTGAATGGGGGGGGGGATGTGAATGGGGGGGGGGGAGGTGAGGGGTAGCGGCCACTTCCAAAAGGACAGGTGTTTCCCAGTTGTATGATTGCCTCTGTGATCCTCTGGAAGTCGTTCCAGGAGGGGGAAAGTATGATAGGGGACATAGGGTATTTTTTATTGTTTACACTTCTTTGCTATTATGCATGGGGGGGGGGAGGGATGGGGGTGGGGGAGGGGGGCGGGAGGGGGGTATGTGCTTAGGTTATGGTGAAATGAGGGAGCCGCTCCCCACGCTGAACCACGTGTCACCTACTCCCGCGAGAGGACCGAAGCTGATCCCGCCGGCTGCTTTAAAATCCTGGTGCACACCCGGCCCGATCAGATGGAGCAGGAGCGCGGTCTCCCCAATCCCAATACGATGGGAGGGCACTGCTGGACCCCGACCTCCGGTCTTTCTGGTGGTCCCGCGGTGGTGTGTGCCCCCCCCCCCCTCTCTCAGGCCAGCTACCCCGAGTTTGCGGGATGGTTTTTCTTTTTTTTCCCTCTTTTATTGGCGTATGGAGGGGGGGGGGTATGGCCCATCGGCGGGTGGGCCCGAGCCGACGGGGAGCACACCGGCTCAGGCGACGAAGGACAACTATGGCCCAGGGGATCCGGTCCACTCGAGTTGACTAAAGGGACGCAAAAAAACATAAACTGAGGTTTGGCGCCCTGGAGGCCGTGAGTAATGTGATAAAATGTTATGTTATGGAAGGCACCCCACGGCCCCCCCCCCCTCCCCATTTCAACCATAACCTAAGCACATAGCCCCCCTCCCGCCCCATCCTCCCCCCCCCCCATGCATAATAGCAAAGAAGTGTAAACAATAAATAAAATACCCCCATGTCCCCTATCATACTTTCCCCCTCCTGGAACGACTTCCAGAGGATCACAGAGGCAATATACATAACTGGGAAACACCTGTCCTGTTGGAAGTGGGCCGCTACCCTCCCCCCCCCCCCCCCCCCCCCCCCCCCCCCCCCCCCC
>WSYH01002377.1:29476-88742 GCA_036426205.1 Ascaphus truei
CACACCCCCCCCCCCTCCCTCCACACCCTAACCCACCCCCCCCCCAACCCCATCCCCCACACCCACCCCTCGACCACCCCCCCCCACCCCCATTCCCCCCCCCACCCCCACTCAGACGTAGCAAATTCACAGAAGAAAGTGGAAACTGCTTGGGTGGAAAATCAAAATGTGCACAGTGGGACCATGATGTAATGTTATATAACAGATGCTGTACAAAAATGCGAAATGTTTAAACTGCCTGACTCACACCTTCTCCCCCCCCCTATCTCCCCTCACCTGTGGACTGAGGACCTACGTAAAAAAAGGGGTTAAGTAATTTCTATAGAGGGTTTGGACCCCTCAGACGTCCAACGGTGGACTGACCCGGAACCACCCCAGAAGGGCTCTTATAGCCCAAATGCCGGCTGTTTTTAAAGCTGGCAAAAGTTTGTTGAGGCCTTCTCAAGGCCTCGTTATAACCTATTTCTATCAGCTGACTCTGTCCCAGCTGATCTCTGCCCTACCCCCACTGACCCTCCCCCACGCCCCCCCATCTCAGCTTAAAATTGTCATTCCAGCCAAAAAAAATTTGCAACTCCCACACCTACAGAAATATAAGCGAGACTCAGACTCACTGAATCAGGGCCTCTCAAATGGGAAAGATGAGGCCTTACGGTACTATCTAAAAAAGAACCCAAATGGCTAGCCAAACCACAATTAAATTCACCTCACTCAACGTAAAAGGCCTCCAGAATAACCGAAAAAGGAGGCTAGCACTCCAAGATATGAAAAGATCAGGGGGGGACATCATATTTCTACAGGAGACCCACTTCACATCACAAGACCCCCCAAATTTATTCAAAAAAGTGTTCCCAATGTGTTTTTTCGCATCATTTACTAGTAAAAAAAGGGGTGTAGCTGTCCTGATCAGACAGGGCACCCCATTCAATCACATCAAAACAACTGCGGACCCAGAGGGTAGCTTTCTAGTGGTATATGGCTCCTTAGCGGGCTCAGCGATCGCTCTTATCCCGACGCAGCCACACAAAAAAATGTGAAATGCCCACATTGTTGGAAGAAGCTCTGTCAACCCCCTCTCCCACCTCACATTCCAACCCCCCCCCCCCCACCCCCACCACACAACCCTTCCCGACCCCCCCCCAGCCCCCACCCCCCATCCCCCTCACCCCCCTTCCCACTTCCCTCCGTATTATATAAAGTTGTGAATTAAACGTACGATCTCCAGATGATACATAGCATACTTATTGCAAAAAAGTGATATAATAGATGCAGTATACAAAAATGTGATAAGCCCGTACTGTTAGAAAGGCTCCGTCACCCCCCCCCCTCCCCAACCAAACCAAACCCACCCACCCCCACCCCCCCCCCTCTACCCCTCCCCCCCCAACCCCCCCCCCCCCCCACCACTTCTCCCCCCCCCACCCCATCCACACCCCCCCACCCCCCCCATCCACACACACCCCCCCCCCCACCCCCCCCAACTCAGACGTAGCACAAATTCACAGAAGAAAGTGGAAACTGTGGGTGGGAAAATCAAAATGTGCACAGTGGGACCATGATGTAATGTTATATACAGATGCTGTACAAAAATGCGAAAATTTAAACAGCCTGACTCATCACACCTTCTCCCCCCCCTATCTCCCCTC
Organism: Ascaphus truei; assembly: GCA_036426205.1. Lineage (NCBI taxonomy): Eukaryota > Metazoa > Chordata > Amphibia > Anura > Ascaphidae > Ascaphus > Ascaphus truei. Next base: position 31,123 of record WSYH01002377.1, read on the forward strand.
ACCTGTGGACTGAGGGACCTACGTAAAAAAAAGGGGTTAAGATTTCTATAGAGGGTTTGGACCCCTCAGACGTCCAACTGTTGGACTGACCCGGAAACCACCCCAGAAGGGCTCTATAGCCCAAATGCCGGCTGTTTTAAAGCTGGCAAAAGTTTGTTGAGGCCTTCTCAAGGCCTCGTTATAAACCTATTTCTATCAGCTGACTTTGTCCCAGCTGATCTCGCCCTTACCCCCACTGACCCTCCCCCACACCCCCCATCTTCAGCTTAAAATTGTCATTCCAGCCAAAAAAAATGCAAATCCCACACTACAGAAATATAAGCGAGGACTCAGACGACTCACTGAATCAGGGCCTCTCAAATGGGAAAGATGAGGCCTTACGGTACTATCTAAAAAAGAACCCAAATGGCTAGCCAAACCACAATTAAATTCACCTCACTCAACGTAAAAGGCCTCCAGAATAACCGAAAAAGGAGGCTAGCACTCCAAGATATGAAAAGATCAGGGGGGGACATCATATTTCTACAGGAGACCCACTTCACATCACAAGACCCCCCAAATTTATTCAAAAAAGTGTTCCCAATGTGTTTTTTCGCATCATTTACTAGTAAAAAAAGGGGTGTAGCTGTCCTGATCAGACAGGGCACCCCATTCAATCATATCAAAACAACTGCGGACCCAGAGGGTAGATTTTTAGTGGTATATGGCTCCTTAGCGGGCTCAGCGATCGCTCTTATCAATGTATATGCCCCAAACGAGAACCAAACCGAATTCCTAAAGAAAGTACTCGAGGGCATAGACCCGGGATATCTGTCATCGATGATAGTGGGAGGGGACCTAAACATGGTCCTCAACCCTACCGAGGACAGATCGACCACAATGGGTCCCCCCCCGTACAACCCCCTCCCAGATCACAGGGAAAAGGTTTAGGGGAATCTTGAGTGAGTTCTCACTGGTGGACATCTGGAGAACCCAACATCAGGGCCAGAGAGACTATACTTTTTACTCAGCACCTCACCAGACCTACTCTCGAATAGACCACTTTCTGGCCACAAAAAATGTGGTGGCGGCAACAACTGACTCCGACATAGGACCGATCACATGGTCTGATCATGCCCCGATTACCATAACCTTGACAACACCCTTTGAAAATACAACAAATTACTCATGGAGGTTAAATGACTCACTACTCAACCATCCTGAGATAGAAAGAGAGATCAGAGCTGCTATTCGAGACTACTTTTTTTTTAACTCAGGATCCGTCTCCTCACCAGCAATCCTGTGGGAAGCCCATAAAGGCAACCATTAGAGGGAAAATCATCTCCATCGCATCCCACAGGAAAAAAGCCCGCCAAAAACTAATAAAGGAGCTCACAGATGATATCAAAACAATAGAACAAACTCATAAAGCTAACCCCTCAAAAAAAAATATATAAAAAATTGACAACAGCTAGAGCAAAACTTAGACAAATCCAGCTGGAGGATGTTGAGAAAGCCCTCAAATGGACCAACCAACAATATTATGATAAAGGGAACAAAGCAGACAGACTTCTAGCGACTAAATTAAGAGGGGTTCATAAACGGTCCCAAATCACGGCGATCAAGAGTAGGTCTGGTGAGATACAACATAGTGATAATAAAATAGCAGCCGAATTCACAAAATTTTACACCGAACTTTATAACTTAAGATCCAAAAAAGGCCGCCCCGAATCAGTAGCATCCGAATTAATAGCACAATACTTAGATAAATGTCAGCTCCCCACATTAACGGAGGAGGAAAACACAGTCCTCAATGCTGAGATCTCAAAAGAGGAACTGGAAGAGGCGGTCAAATCATTACAAATCACTAAGTCTCCTGGCCCAGATGGCTTCACTAATGTCTACTATAAGAGATTCTTGCCAGTATTATCCACGCATCTCCTAAGAACATTCAACGATTTTATGGAAGGAAATCAAATCCCCACGTCTATGTCCCTGGCCACCCTGGCCATAATACACAAAGAAGGCAGGGACCCGATGCAATGTGGAAGCTACCGTCCAATCTCCCTGCTTAATTGTGATCTCAATTTATATAGCAAAATACTCGCAAATAGATTGAATCCCATTTTACCAAGATTAATAGATAAAGACCAAGTGGGATTCGTAGCAGGCAGACAGGCCTCGGACAATACCCGAAAGATAATTGACATTATTGAACATGTCCATCTCACAGGGACCAAAGCACTACTCCTTAGCTTGGACGCAGAGAAGGCGTTCGATAGAATAGACTGGCTATTCATGGACCATGTTATGCGCAAATTCGGCTTCAAAGACGCATATCTAGAAGGAGTCCGTAGATTATATCAAAATCCATCTGCAACAGTAAAACTACCAGGGGGCAGTAACCAGAGATTCGAGATAACTAATGGAACTCGACAGGGATGCCCCCTATCTCCTCTTCTCTTTGCATTAACCATAGAACCCCTAGCAGCGGCAATAAGAACCAATAGAGACATCAAAGGAATAGAAATTGGACACAGGCAGCACAAAATATCACTATTCGCAGATGATGTCATTTTAACCCTAATGCAACCTCAAACATCCCTACCTAACCTCCAAAAAGAACTCCGAGATTTTGGAGACATATCAGGCTATAAAATCAATAACGATAAATCGGAAGCACTAAATTTAAGTCTGCCAGAGCCAGAGGTGAAACTCCTCAAATTAAACTTTAATTACCATTGGAGCTCCTCGAGTATCAAATACCTGGGAGTATAGATAACGAGGAACTACCAATCCCTATATCAACATAATTACCCGACCCTGTTCCGGAAAATTAAACAAGACTTAGCGAAATGGGGAGGATATCAAATATCATGGATCGGGAGGATGATCTCGGTTAAAATGAACATACTCCCCAGATTATTATATTATTTCCAGACGCTCCCGGTCCACATCCCTGGCTCAGAATTAAAGAATATACAAAAACTAATCTTCCACTTCATTTGGCAAGGTAAGAAACCTAGAACCGCTAGAACAGTTCTCATGGCATCAAGGGGAAGAGGAGGACTTGGGGTCCCAGACATCACAAAATACTACCTAGCTGCACAATTGAAACAGGTAGTAGTCTGGAATGCCAACCCAAACCAATACTGTTGGCTAGATATAGAAACATACTACGCCGGGACGCCTTCACTACCAGCTTACCTTTGGTCCCTGAACAGGGAAGACATGCAGAATAGTAAATTTAAATTAGGCCCAATGAGACACACATGGGAGACCTGGACGAGATGCAAATATAAATTTAAGCTCACTTCGCCCCAATCCCAACTCATACCAATTCACAAAAATCCGAAATTCCCTCCTGGTTGTGAGCCCAGACAATTCGACCAATTCAAAGCAAAAAATATTAGAGCGATCGCTGACCTCTTGAGTATTGGAGAATTCCTGAGCTATCAAAATCTACAAACCAAATATGAAATAGCAAGGTTGGACGTGTTCAAGTATCTACAAATTCGGCACTTTATTCGAACCTTATCCCCAACGTTGAAATTTCCCCCTCTCACAGTTTTTGAGCGGCTCTGTCGAGAAACAGGCCACCAGAAAGGTCTTACAACACAAATTTACGCAGAATTGGAAAGGGCTATAGAAGCCCCCATACATGACTATATGCTGCATTGGGCAGCAGAATTAGGAATAGTTATAGACCGAGAGGACTGGGAAAGAATTTGGGAGAACGCCTCAGGAACTTCCATATGTACCACAATCAAAGAAAATATATATAAAATACTGTTCCGCTGGTATCTTACCCCAGTTAGAATAAATCAAATCTACCCACAGGCGTCCGATCTATGCTGGAGAGGCTGCGGTCAAAAGGGGGACATGGCACACATTTGGTGGACATGTCCGGAAATTCAAAAATACTGGGGAACCACTCAAAAACTAATAGAAGAGGTCACCGGCCTCAAGATCCCTGTTGACCCGCTGACCTACCTGTTGGCCAGGCCCCTAGAAAATGTGGACCAACCAACAAGTAAATTAATCTCCTTCATCCTAACAGCGGCTAGATGTGCAGTGGCGGCCGCCTGGAAGAAAGTGTCTCCCCCCTCAAAACAAACGATAAAAAAATAGGATACAAGAGGTAATGAATATGGAGAAATTATCGGCCTTTCTGAAAAGATCCACGGACTCCTTTAATAAAACATGGGATCCGTGGCTAACTCATATGGCACCCCCACGCCCCTAACTTAAAAATGAAAAGTAAAAAGAACGAGTCTAGAAACTCCAATAGAAATATTCTGAGGACGCGATAAGCAACAGGTATTCCCCATCTCCCCCTCCCCCCCCTCCCCACTTCCCCTCTATCCCTTTCTATACTTGACCTCTGTTCCATACTCGCGCCCCCCTCACAACCCCAGGAGGGTCAGGGGGGCGATGGGCTTTCCTCTCTCTTTCTGGTTTCTTTAACCAAAAAATGGAGAAAACTTGTATTAGGCTGTATTAACATATATGACATGTACATTGTAAAATAAGTATTTGCCTAATAAAAATCTTTGGGAAAAAAAAAAAAAAAGCAGCTTCATTATCTTAGCGGCTATCCGCTAAGGCAATGAAGGGGTAAAGGCACAATAGCATGTTTATTGGGGACAATTGCCCCCACTAAACATAGCAATATACAAAACACATACCCCCCCCCCCCCAACACATACAATACAGTAATGGGCAAAATTACTATTAGCCACATATGGATAATAATGCATTTGTCCATTTAAAATACATATAAATCACAATAAATACACTTACCTTTTCCAGGCACCCACGATGAAGGCCGTCTTCATCCTCATCTTCATCCTGCCCATGTCCCTCCGGTGCTGCAAAACATACAAAACAATCGAAATAGCCAATGTAATGTCCCCTAACCCCTTAATCACCGTAGCGGCCATTAACCACTATAGTCATTAAGGGGCTAACCCACCCTCACCCACCACCCGGAAGGTCTATATACCCTCCCCCACTACCCACCCGGGAGTCCCCGGTGGCCCTGCCGGGTGTCCGTAGAACTCACAGTAGCCCAGCACAAGGTTTCAAACAGGGTCTGGAGGCCTATGGGTGGTCCCCGCCAGGCGCCATGGTCCACCAGGAGGCCTCCGTGGGTCACCGTGGGCCACAATTGGGTCTCCACTGTAGGCCCGTGGGTGTCTGCGGTCCCCGGGTCAGACTCACAGGTGTCTGAGGGGCCTCGGGTGGTTCCCACGGGGGTCTGGTGGCCCACGGGTGGTCCCTACGGGTCCGCAGTGCCCCCACAGATGGGGTCACCGGTTCTTCCCCGCAGGTGTCCCCGTGGACACGCCAGCCTGGTACCCGTGGAAAGCCCGAGGAGACCTGAGGTGGTCTCCAGAGGTCCCCGCAGACCAAAAGGAAACAACCATGTATGTAAAAAAAATAAACATGACCTATACATTAAATACATCAATCCCCACCCCCCAACACATACAGTACAATAATGTGCAAATTAACTATTATCCAGATAGGGATAATAGATTATTTGCCCATTATTAAACACATTAACTAGCAAAATAAAATAAATAAAGTTCTACTTACCTCATCAACATGAAGCCCCTTCGATAGCAAATTCCGTGTCCTCCGTTGCCAACACAATACATAGCCAATACATTGCAATTACATTCTGTTATCAATTAACCCCGTAATCACCTAATCGCAAAGGTAATTACCGGGGACTCCCGTGGGCCTGGGGTATTAACCCTGTATGTAAAATAATAAATCATGTATTTATGGGAGGGCACAGGGGGTGGGTTATGTATTAATAAATATAATGATGTTTTTTGTGGGCTGTGTATTGTTTTTATTGTGGGTACTGGGGGTGGGGGAAGGGGGTATTGGCCCCAAGGGTATGTGGGTAGGCCTCCCGCCTGGGTAGTGGGTGAGGGTGGTTAGGCCTCACGGAATGGGTAGTGGGGGAGGGTATTTAGGCCTCCCGAATGGTGGGTGAGGGTGGGTTAACCCCTTAATGACTGTAGCGGTTAATAACCGCTAAGGTGATTAAGGGGTTAGGGGACATTACATTGGCTATTTTGATTGTTTTGTATGTTTTGCAGCACCGGAGGGACATGGGCAGGATGAAGATGAGGATGAAGATGGCCGTCATCGTGGGTGCCTGGAAAAGGTAAGTGTAATATGTATTTACTGTATTTATTGTAATTTATATGTATTTAAAATGGGCAAATGCATTATTATCCATATGTGGATAATAGTAATTTTGCCCATTACTGTATTGTATGTGTTAGGGGCGGGGGAAGGGGGGTGTATTTAGTTAGAAATATTGTTTATTTTGTTGGAGGCACAACATTAGTACCGTAGGCCCGCGGGTACCCCGGGACGTCCGCAGGGACCCCGGGACGGCCGCGGGGACCACCGGACTCCCGTGGGGACTCCCGCGGGGACCCCATCTTGGTGAGCCAGGGACACCCACGGGACCCCCAGCCTCCCTCGGGGACCCACACGGGGGTCAGCTTGGGACAACCGCCGGACTGTTGTATGGCGCATGCAAAAATGTAAACAAAGAAATTGCCTTAAGCTGGCGAGCTTTGTTGAACGCAACTTTCACGTATGATAAGTTTGTGTAGCTTAGTGAATCCCCGAGAAGGGCAGGATCGAACGCAAACAGGTTATTGTACGAGCAAAGTTGGACTTTGAAAAATTTCCTGGAAAAAGTCAGTTTTAGAACGCAAAGTGCCTGTTTGCGTGGCTCTGTGAATCGCGTTCGGCGGAACATCACGTTCTAAGAGCACTTTGCGTTCTTAAAATGACATATTACAGCTTAGTGCAAAGCCCCCTTAGTCCATAACTCACTCACGTCATCTTCCTTACCGTAGGCCCGGATGAGAGATTCCATCATCTGTTGTGCTGTAACCTCCATATGCTGATCCTTATACATCTTGATGGTAGTGGACGCAGGCGGACGTAGACACTCCATTATTCATTGCCTTTTTTCCGCATCAGGACAAGTCCACTCTTCCAGTACCTGTGAAGCATATTCCTTCCACACTTCAAAAGCCTCCTAACTCGTGGGAGTAGGTTTTACCCCCAAAAAAGAGCTTTAATTTTCGGTTGGGTTGCGGGGGAGGTGATTCATGCTTGGATCCACCCAATTGTTGTATGGCCTGGGCAAATAGTTGAATTTCTCCCATTTTACTTGGACTGAGGTTGGGGCTGGAGCTCCGCCTATTTGAGAGACAATTAGCAAAGGATAATACGCTGACCTCATCCTCACATATACTTTCGGGTGGGGACGGGGACATCCACATACTAGTCTCTAGCAAGTCTGTATTGGGACTACAGGGTTCGAGTTTAATCAAAATTTCTGGATAGATAACCAGACGCCCTGCACTGAGAGCCCCAGGGAACAGCAAGATGGATGGGCCTTTCTCTGCTGACAATTCACATCCCTGTGACTAGGACGGTGCACCATCATACGTTGGTGTCGGTGCGACGACCCAAGATTCTGGCATCTTCTAAGCCTGGATATTGCATTAGTATTAGACATACCTCACAGGATGAGGCATTGGCGGGAACTTGTCCTACAGACAGGCTTTGTGAGGGCGGAGCTTGCCTATTTACCGCCCACGTGTACACCTCTGTGCGGGAAGGTAACGTGAATTCTAGCGATATTTTTTTTTTACTGAGTTCGGGCACCCCAGGTCTGAATCCCTTGAGTGCCTCCAAATGTAGAGGGTGTCCATATGGAATATCTCTAAATAAATTAGAGCTATGGCAGCTAGAAGCATGTAAAAGGGTATTTTTGGAGTGAGGTTTACGTAAATATCAGAATGTACTTTAAAATCCAAACCTACAGTACGTAAAGGCACAAGTCTAGAAAGTGAATGTGGTGATGGTGAAAGTGATGAGTGAAAGTGAGATTGAAAGTGTTGGTGTTGAGAAAAAGAATAAATGTGTGTAATTTGGTGATGGTACATTGCTAAACTATTAACAAATCATCAATGTAGCGATGATAACTGGTAATAAGATATCAATAGGGATTCCTATCTCCAAACACGTGGGATCGCTCCCACCAACCCATGAATAAATTAGCATGGGATGGTGCAAAGCAAGAGCCCATAGCCGTCCCACGTGTCTGGAGGTAGAACTGTCCATCAAACATAAAGTAATTGTGAGTGAGCAAATATCGAATACTATCTAAGAGAAATATGGTATGTGCCGGAGAAAGTGTATGATCAGATTCTAAATAGTGTCGTGTAGCTGTAAGTCCGTGGTCATGTGAAATAATGGTGTAAAGAGAAGAAACATCAAGTGTAACCCAAATGAAATGAGGGGCCCATGTGAAAGAAGAAAAAATGGAAAGAACGTGAGAGGTATCAAGCAAAAAAGAAGGGAGTGTGGAGACCAGTGGTTGCAAAAAGTGATCAATGTACTGTGATAAATTCTCCTCAGTGACACAATGCTGGCAATGATGGTGTAATTTAATATATTTAGCCAATCACCTGCAACTGCTTATTGAGCAGTTTGTCAGCAGGCCAGCCCCTCCTACTCTAGGTATATAATCTCCTAGCAAGGTCCCCTTATTTCACTTCACTTACATGTGAGTATCTGTACTGGTATATACCAGTTTTAATTGCACTAGGTTATATAAGCATATGCTTTGATATTTTAACCCCTTCTGGGCTTATTTCACATAACACTAGTATGCATTTAGCGTAGGGACCAGCTAAAGAGACTTACCTTGACGTGGTTAGCAGGCTTGGCATTATTTGATCAAAGGATGTATACCAAAAGTCTCCTTTTTTCTTCTAGGTATTTACACCATACATAAATTTATATTCCCCATTGATTGCTATCCCTTAGGGAGAAGCGCAGGGATTCACTTTCTGTAAAGAGAAGAAACATCAAGTGTAACCCAAATGAAATGAGGGGCCCATGTGAAAGAAGAAAAAATGGAAAGAACGTGAGAGGTGTCAAGCAAAAAAGAGGGGAGTGTGGAGACCAGTGGTTGCAAAAAGTGAACAATGTACTGTGATAAATTCTCCCCAGTGACACAATGCTGGCAATGATGGGTCTGCCTGTAGGATGTGTGAGAGACTTGTGCACTTTAGGCAGGTGTTGGAAAATGGGTACAATGGGATATGTGCAGTATAAAAATTCAAATTCTTGAATAGATAAAACCTGGAAGGCTCTTCCCTCATCCAATAGATCCTGTAATTCCAATAGAAAGGCCTGTGTGGGATCGTATATCAATCTCAAATAGGAATCAGTATCAGATAACTGCCGTAGAGCTTCTTGATTATAGTCAGTGCGGTCAAGGACACGACTGCTCCACCTTTGTCCGCATTCTTTATAACAATGGATCTATTGTTTTTAAGTGATCTCATTGATTGTCTTTGTACAGAATTTAAGTTATCTGACCGTTGTTTAGTATTGGTGGTGGTATAAATACCTTTGGAGAGCAGTCGTAGATCCTGTTCCACAGCTGACTGAAAAATATTAATAGCATCCCCTTTAAAGAAAGTTGGACAAAATTTGGACTTAATTTTGTAGTCCTGATTCCTTCCTGCCCAAAAATGTTTGGGAATCATAATCCAATTCCTGTTGATCTTCCAGGAGTTCTACCAATTCTTGTATGTGGCAGTGGTCCTTGAACGTAAATTGTTCAGAAATTTAAAAAATCAGAATAGTGTCCAATGTTTCAGAGTTGGGGATGGCAATATCATCTGATTGTATGTTACCTCTTCTAATGCTATCTTAATGTTTAAAGTATCTTTTAAGCGTCAGCTTTCTGGTAAATTTTTAGAGATCCACTATCGTCATAAATAAATCAAAATTCTTATCCGGTGCAAAAGGAAGTCCTATATTCAAAAGTCCCAGTTCTGGTTGTGTAAGTGTATAGTGTACTCATACAGTATGTACATGACTAGTGTAGAATTAAAAAGCTACAGTAGTGATTGAATCTCAGAATAGCCAAAATTGTAATGCAAGCCCATGTCGAGAAACGAAAAAAAAGTTGTTGTTTTTTCAGACTTGAAATTCAAATTGAATGAGAAGTCATACACGCATGCGCCTAAAAGTGAGGACACGCATATGCATTTCAACAAGGTTCCAATGAGACATACTGTACACCCATGCGCATAAATGTGATAACACACATATGCGTTTCAACAAGGTTGCAATGAGGCATACACGCATGCGCATAAATGTGATGACACGCATATGCGTTTCAACAAGGTTCCAATGAGACATACACGCATGCGCATAAAATAAAAACAGTAGGAAAAGATGAGCATGCCTAGCAAAAGTATTGATTAATAAACAATACATATAGAAATGTAATAACATGCATACAGTATGTGTTTCAACAAGGTTCCAATTCGCATGAGCTGAAAAAATATTTTATATTCGGAAGAAGACGCAACGTTATATTTTTGTAATACTGTACTTCTTTTCCCTTTAGTATCCTGCATACATTAAAGTATGTGTCCTCATAATTTTTTTATGTGTATGGCTAAGGAGCCTCAGGCTACTGTATACAGTATGAACTCGTAACGTTAATCTCTGCTTCAAATATAAATCTTCAAAATACAATTACTGTACACACACACACAGACTTTCAGAACTGTACGGCTGTACTGTGTAGGTTGAATTGCTATTACACTTTATAGACAACAGCTCGCGATCGCCCACTTGAGTTTCAAGACGGTATTGCAGACAACGCTAAAATGCTATTTTCAGCGCCCGATAAATGGATTCTGCATGCGATAGGAAACCGATAGAAACCCGAGTCAATTGCTAAATGCTTGGAAAACATACCGCGTCATGACCCGGTATTCATAGCGGTACGGCGTGCGAGGCTTTAGAATAAAGGCTGGCACAGCTGTATTATCCATATCTGGATAATAGTAATTTTGCCCATTACTGTACTGTATGTGTTGGGGGGGTTGTTGGAGTAGAGGAGGTGGGTAGTAGGGTTGTTGTGTTTATTTTTGTTTCTTGGGGTAGAGGGATTGGGTGAAGTGGGTAGTTGCCCCAAGGGTGGGTCATTAGGCCTACCATGGGGTAGCAGGACTTGTTAACCCCTTCATTACATTAGCGGTTCACACCACTATGGTAATGAAGGTTTAACTCCTGCAATCTTCCCAGAAGGCCTAACCACCCACCCTGGGGCTTTTACCCCTTCATCCACCCCCTCTGCCCCCAATAAACAGCTATTGAAGTTGAACCCTATCGTTGCCTTAGCGGCTAGCCGCTAAGGTAATGAAGCTATTTTGATAACAATTTCAATATGAGTGTACATGAGCAGGGGGTCTCCGGAGCAGAACCGTGCTGATTTCAGGTCCAGGAACACCCTGCTTCTTAAGATAAAGGCCCTGTTATGGCGTGCCGGTATCACCTATACATTTAAATGTCTCGTGTCACGTGACCGGGACATTTTAAATGCATAGGAGATACCGGCACCCATTAACGGAGCCTGTATCTTGGGAAGCAGGGTGTCCCCGGACCTGAAATCAGCGCGGTTCTGCATCGGAAACCCCCTGCTTACGTACACTAATATTAAAATTGGTATTAAAACCCTGCGGTCGCTGGTGAGATTTTCGCAGGGAGAGGCGGCTCTCTCTATGCTGCTCTCTATGCATCTGGGCCAGATCGCTGCAGATCACGGGTGACACATTTTGAGAAAGGCGAACATCAGATCACTCAGTGCTCCTCACCAGTTTTGGTCATTTTGCTATCCCAGGTCTTCAGAGTCTTTCTTAATATCGTGATAACTACACTGACAAAACTGGCGGCGTAACAGGCCACGCAACACATTTTATGAAGGCTACTAGCATAGGCCCTAAATGTTTTTAAAAATCCCTTCTCAGTTTTTACTAAACATAGGACAGGAGGTAAGGCCCTTTTTAATGGTAGTTTTGGCAAAGTATATCATGACATTTCACTTATTATTAAGTCGTACGGCGCATAGAAAGGGACACTTTTTGTAGATTTGTCTCTTATCTGAAAATGGAAATCAAACAATATACATAACCCCTACTTGTATATACATACTTTATCATATATTCAATAAAAAGAGGGAAAAAAATAAATGCACTGACATTGGTCCACTAGTTTTAATTATGTGATGCCCACATTTGAACCACTACTTCAAGACACAAACAGAAGACATTTCTTGTAATATTCGGCTACTGAATGCAAAGAGCTGAGTTACAGTAACAAGGCATTTTTATTTTCATTGTTAGTTAAAGGGGCAGTTTTCCATGCATGTTTATTGTTTTCTTTCTGACAGGTTTTATTTCTCCATACTGTACAATGCAGTCTTGGTTTTCACCCCTCTATGCGATTTCCCTGATTTTTTNGCTGATCACAATATTGTTTGTATTTTATTTAATGTTTGCTTAAATTCTAAATCATTAACCCAAATCCAATATAATATGGCTCTACAGCTCTGTCACTTAGGCAGGATTCACCAATCGCCAGTTAAAGTAAATAGCAGTTACCACCGACTGAGGTGGAGAGTTGAATTATAAAACTACAGTTATACTGCAGGGGTTTGGGTCTTTTTAATTTATTGTATGTCATGTTGGGGGAACTGTCCTATAATGTACTTTAGATTATGTGTAATGTGAGCCTTGTTGATCTCCCAAACATGATCTGACCTTCCCTCAACCTATTGTCTCTTTAGCACAATTTACAGATCTAACAAGTTGCCAAACAGCTCAAGTGAACTTTGGATACTTTAATGATAATTTTTGGACAGTACCTACAGTATTTATACAGTATATGTACACACACCACAGAAAGAAGAGCTGGATGCTTAACTCAAGAGAAACATGGATATAACGGGGCTGGGACCGTTGTCCTGGCGGGTGGTGATATCATGTATGCTAATCTATTCAACATGGAGGACAATGTATAGGAACCGTAATCTCCCCCCAGGTCCAACTCCACCTACCTGTGATTGGAAACTTGCTGCAGATCAAAAGAGGGAGGTTGGTGAAGTTTGTCTCTGATGGATGTATGTAATACATCACATGTTTCCAGTTTGATTTCAATTTTAATCTAAAACAAAGCTAAAACGAGGAGGATAATGTGACTTTGATTTTACAGTATAAAGGGGACCCAGTGTTTGTGGATATGAATCTTTCTTGCAGAGGGCGTTGTGGGAAGAAAATTTCTATGGAGACATATGATTTTACGAAGGGGGATCCCATGAAAAATCTATGGGGACAAATCCTTCTTATAGAGGGGAATTATCAGGAGGTCCTTGGACAAATAATTTCTTGTTGAAGGGGATCCTAGAAGTTAAAATCACTTCTAGATGAGTAGGATAACCAAGAATATACAATACAACTTGGTTGTTCACTCGTAGAAGTGATTTACTTTATTGAGTGTCTCTGTACTGTGCGGTTATAGTGGATCTTAGGGTCCTCACAGACTTAACTATTTACCCTTTTATAGCGCACCACACCTGCCTCTGATGAGGCTTTTTATTCAATGTGTGCCATTCTTCTTTTTCTTTTTTTTTAGTCCTGTGCATTTGTGGGGAAATAAGTGCAAAACGTACAATTAAGAAGTATAGGGGTTAGTTATAAATATTATACTGTAATGCAGGCCTGCACAAATCGGCCGTGATTCATCCCCTCCCCTCCCTCTTCCAGCCCCCTCCCTCTCCCTCCGAAGAACCCTACCTACGCCTCGCCAATCTCCCTCCCCGCCCCCGGTTTTGTGGTGCGGCGGGCAGCAGCAGCATGAGGGAGGATACGGCAGCCGTGTTTTTTTTTCAATAGCAGGCTCCCGGGAGGGTCAGAGCATGCCGGGGGCGGGGCTAAGTACCGGGGAAGAGGATGTTGCTGAGCTAGATCTAGAGAGGTGTGTTGTTGTGTGTGAGAAAAAGGGTGGTGGGGGGCGGGTGTGTGAAAAAAAGGGCTTTGGGGTGGGGTGTAGGGAGGGGCTGCTGACATGTGAGGGGGGATCTGGGACATTGGGGGGAGGGGCTGCTGACATGTGAGGGGGGGCTGGACAGGTGAGGGGTATGCTGACAGGTGCGAGGGGGGAAGGATGGAATGGGAGGGGGGGCAGGGAGGTGACGGGAGAGGGAACGGGCGGTGGAAGTAGAGGGAAGGGGAGGTGGAGGGAGAGGGTGCTGAGGTGGAGGGGGGAGATGATGTGAGGGGACAGGGGGTGGAGATCTGATGTGAGCTTACAGGGGGGGCACTGACGAGTGAGGGGAGAGAGTGAGTGAGTGGCAGGGGGGGAGAAGTGATGTGGAGTGCAGGGGGAGGGGTGTGTGTGAGGTGAGGTTGCAGGGGGGAGAGAGTGAAATTGAGGGGAGGGGGAAGAGTGTAATATTGAGAAGGGAGGGGGAAAAAAAGGGTTCGTACCTATTGAGGGGAAAGAAGGGGAGAAGAGAGAGAAGGGTGTATAGGGGGAGGCGGAAGAGGAAGCCAAAGGCGAACGCAGAGAGATCCATATGAGAGGGAGGGGAGGAGACGTATAGATCGAGGGGAGGAGAGAGAGTGTGATCATGAGGGCGAGGGGAGCGAACAAGACCGAAAGAGTAGATAGTGAGGGGAGAGTGTGACAGAGTGGATAAACCATTCGAGGGGAGAGGCAAGAGAGTGTCATATTGAGGGAAGAGAGACATGGGGGGATGCTGACTTGTGGGGGGGATGCTGACTGGAATGGGCTGGGGAGGATTTGGAGGGGGGTATTGTATTTTGATGTGTAGGGGGGGTGGTGGGGTATTGTGTGTTTTATGTGGAGGGGGGGTATTGTGTTGATGTGGAGGGGGAATTGTGTTGTGTGAGGGGGAGGATGGGGGTAGAGGATAGATGGGGAGTATCGTAAAGATGATAGTGAGGGTTCTGGGGGAGATATGAGGTTGATGATGATGATGATGATGATGATGATGATGATGAGAGGTGCTTGGAGGAGAGATGATGATGTTTAACCCGTGCGGCCCAGATTTTTTTTCCTGGAGCAGTTCGGCCCTTCTACTTTACGAGTGGGCAGGCCTGCTGTAATGTATATAGAACAGGAAGGAGGAAATCTATGGATCTATAAACTAAACTGTATAGGGTGCTGTGTGATTAAAAAACATGAGAGCATTCTAAAAATAAGTATAAACACAGAAAGCTGCTTATTATTGAAATAATGTTTACGCTTTATCAGATGTAGCAGATTTTATGTCTCTGGAGCCACGGCTTGGGAAAAAAAAGTTGGGGCTCTTGAGGCAATTGTCTGCTGAGGTCTCTCTATGGGGGTCCATGCCTCCAGATCAGATTCCCCCACTGTGCTAATCCTCCTGCTCCAGGGCAACCAGGGTCGCGTGACCGCCAGTTTAATTCGATGATGGATGTATCGAGTAGGAGAGAAGAAAAACGGAGCACCAAATCCAAAACCTGGCAATGCCAGAAAAGGTTCAAGGATGCGTTCCCATAAATAAAAGCTTATTTTAATGGACCAGAAACCAAAAACAACCACCCAACGCGTTCAGACTATCTTAGTCCTGTACAAGGTGAATAACTACTACCCTCCTGGAGTGTCATTTATACCTGAGAGGGGACCTAGCACGCCAATCGCCAATACTTCTGCATATGTCACGTGTCGAGGCCGTTCCACGTCATTACGCATGGTCGCATCATAATACATATGCAAATCAAGTCCGACAGCAAGGGGGGTGCGGCATTATTATGATGCGACCATGCGTAATGACGTGGAATGGCCTCGACACGTCACATATGCGGAAGTATTGGCGATTGGCGTGCTAGGCCCCCTCTCAGGTATAAATGACACTCCAGGAGGGTAAGTAGTTATTCACCTTGATAAAGGACTAGAGATAGTCTGAAACGCGTTGGTTGGTGTGGTGTTTTTGGTTCTGATCCATTAAAATAGCTTTATTTATGGGAACGCACCTGGAACCTTTTTCTGGCATTGCCAGGTTTGGATTTGGTGCTCCGTTTTTCTTCTCTCCTACTCTATACATCCATTACAGGCGGAGGCACAGTTTAAACCCGTGGGATCCTGGACATTTGGACTTACTCTCATCGTGGATATCATTCCCAGTGAGTCCTTCCAAGTTACCCATATTTTGTTCTGGATTTATTATTATTGTTTTTCCTATATTAACAGATGCTATTTACTGGTCACCGGAAGTGTCTTATTATAATTATATCCTTACTGCTTTGCCTTGTGGGATTATACTGTGCCAGTACGCATCTTTTGGAATCATCAAATATATGCCTTCGTTGGGTAATTCCATTCTATAAGACTTATTTACATCCAGTATTGCTGTTTATTTTGAGCACCATACAATATTTTTTCTATTCCGATGATGGAAACATTAAGCTTTGCTAATGTTTCTTTGTTAATGACATCTGTATCTAAAATAAGTGGATGGGGTTCTGCAAACCATACATTTGAAAGTGGCACAACAAGATAAAAAGGGTCAATTTTTACCAGTATATCTTCTTTTTTTATCGACCTCAATTGAATAGTACCTAATGATCCATTTCATAGAGAAATCAATGACAATATCTACACAAATGGGTGCTAAACTTTAGTACCTTTAGTTCATGGGAGTAAAGGTGTGGTGTGGTAAATTTTAGCACCATTTTGTGAATCTGGGCCATTGTGAGGGAGCATTGACACAGCAGATCGTGTGTGTGGTCCTGATGTGAGAAAAATGGGCCACTGTACATTGGTGGCAGAGATGTTCCACTAGAATATGTAAAAAAAGAAATTTAAAAAAATGTGAAAATATATATGAGTCATTTTCAACAAGTGTGGTTGTGGCACCCAATGGCACAGCATAATCCAGAGATGGTGCCTCCCTATATGTAGAGCAGTTACATTTTAGAAGGATACACATAAATATAACTCCCCTTAACCGGAAAAATACTACATCTAAGTTTATTTTTTTTTTAAATAAGAAATTGTCTTTACAAGTATTATTTAGAAAAGCTATTACAGAGAAAAGCTATGTCAAGAAGGAATAAGGGTGTCACCTAAATTATGAAATAAGGCATAAGGAGGAGACAATGGTGTGTTTGCTAAATCTAGTGCTGCTTGACAAGTCTGCATTTGTAGACCCTGAAATAAGATGTTCTGATAACCACTATCCAATATTTACTGCTGGCTGAAAGTACCTGCTTCCTCTTCCTTGCAGTGTATGTATTGTAGACATGTATCCCCATGGCTACTAATCTGCCCTGCCTAACACCATAAGCCCTGGTACCAGTGCAGGCAGTGTTGGGGTTAAATCTATGCCCTGCTTAGTAAGCAGCTTCCTTGAGTGATAGGGGGGATGGCCTGTGGCCAAGTTGCCATCACCTGGGGCTGCGACCTGAAGACCCGTCCCTGGTAATTGGTGGGAGTGGCAGTTGAGAATTGAAAGTTGGAGTTGTCAGTCAGTTCTCCCCTCTCCCCTCACAGGGAGTGCAGTGCTGTTCTATCCCCTCCGCAGAGGAGGGGGAGCTGTACCCCCTACTCCACCAGGGAAGTAGGGGAGCAATGGATAGACCTTGATGCCTCAAGTGTTTATCCAGGGACCAGAGGAAATGCATTGTTGATTGTGACGGTCGTACCAATAAAGACCAGTTGCTGTTTTTATAATCCTGCCTGTGAGGCAGTTTATCAGAGGGAGTGCAAGATGGTTTTCCTGCAGGAAACTGACACCAACTCTGCTCGGGCCTGCTTGAAATGGAGGCACTGCACCAAGAAAGGCTGAGAAGAAATAATTTTCCTGAAAGTATGTCCCTGCTTCTCCCATTGTGTTTGATGTGGAGGGGGGTATTGTGTGTTTTATGTGGAGGGGGGTATTGTGTTTGATGTGGAGGGGGAATTGTGTGTGTGAGGGGGAGAGATGGGGGTATGAGAGATAGATGGGGAGTATCGTAAAGATTGATAGTGAGGGGTTCTGGGGGAGATATGAGGTTGATGATGATGATGATGATGATGATGATGATGAGAGGTGCTGGAGGAGAGATGATGATGATTTAACCCGTGCGGCCCAGATTTTTTTTCCTTGGAGCAGTTCGGCCCTTCTTACTTTACGAGTTGGGCAGGCCTGCTGTAATGTATATAGAACAGGAAGGAAAATCTATGGATCTATAAACCTAAAACTGTATAGGGTGCTGTGTGATTAAAATACAATGAGAGCATTTCTATAAAATAAGATATAACACAGAAAGCTGCTTATTATTGAAATAATGTTTTACGCTTTATACAGATGTAGCAAGATTTACTGTCTCTGGAGCCACGGCTTGGGAAAAAAAAGTTGTGGCTCTTGAGGCATTGTCTGCTGAGGTCTCTCTATGGGGGTCCATGCCTCCAGATCAGATTCCCCCACTGTGCTAATCCTCCTGCTCCAGGGCAACCAGGGTCGCGTGACCGCAGTTTATTCCGATGATGGATGTATAGAGTAGGAGAGAAAGAAAAACGGAGCACCAAATCCAAAACGGGCAATGCCAGAAAGGTTCAAGGATCTTCCCATAAATAAAAAGCCTTATTTTTAATGGACCAGCAAACCAAAAACCAACCACCCAACGCCGTTCAGACATCTCTAGTCCTGTACAAGGTGAATAACGACTTCTCCTCCTGGAGTTGCATTTATACCAAGGGGGGGTTTTTTTTTGGGGGGCGGGAGTGGGGCTTGGGTTCTTTTGGGGGGGTTTTTTTCTCGGGGGGACCTAGGCACGCCAATCGCCAATACTCTGCATATGTACGTGTCAGGGCCGTTCCACGTCATTCGCATCGGTCGCATCATAAACATACTGCAATCAAGTCCCGACAGCAGAAGGGGGGGCGGCATGATTATTGATGCGACCATGCGTGAATGCACTGGAATGGGCCTCGACAACGTCAACATATGCGGAAGTATTGGCGATTGCGTTGCTAGGCCCCCTCGTCAGGTATAAAATGACACTCGGAGGGTCAAGTATTATTACCTTGATAAAGGACTAGAGATAGTCTGAACGCGTTGGTGTGTTGTTTTTGGTTTCTGAATCCATTAAAAACTTTTATTTATGGGAACGATCCTTGCAACCTTTTCTGGCCTTGCCAGGTTGGATTTGGTGCTCCGTTTTTCTTTCTCTCCTACTCTATACATCCATCTACAGGCGGAGGCACAGTTAACCCGTGGGATCCTGGACAATTTGGACTTACTCTTCATCGTGGATATTCATTCCCATGTGAGTCCTTTCCAAGTTACCCATATTTTGTTCTGGATTTATTATTATTGTTTTCCTATATTAACAGATGCTCATTTACTGGTCACCGGAAGGTGCTTTATTATAATTATATCCTTACTGCTTTGCCTTGTGGGATTATACTGTGCCAGTACGCATCTTTTGGAATCATCAAATATATGCCTTCGTTGGGTTAATTCCATTCTATAAGACTTTATTTACATCCAGTATTGCTGTTTATTTTGAGCACCATACAATATTTTTTTCTATTCCGATGATGGAAACATTAAGCTTTGCTAATGTTTCTTTGTTAATGTACATCTGTATCTAAAATAAGTGGATTGGGGTTCTGCAAACCATACATTTGAAAGTGGCACACAAGATAAAAAGGGTCAATTTTTACCATGTATATCTTTCTTTTTTATCGACCTCAATTGAAATAGTACCTAATGATCCATTTCATAGAGAAATCAATGACAATATCTACACAAATGGGTGCTAAACTTTAGTATACCTTTAGTCTCATGGGAGTAAAGGTGTGCTAAATTTTAGCACCATTTTGTGAATCTGGGCCATTGTGAGGGAGCATTGACCAGCAGATCGTGTGTGTTTGTCTGATGTGAGAAAATGGGCACACTGTACATTTGGTGGCAGATGTTCCACTAGAATATGTAAAAAAAGAAATTTAAAAAAATGTGAAAATATATATGAGTCATTTTCAACAAGTGTGTTGTGGCACCCAATGGCACTAGCATAATCCAGAGATGGTGCCTCCCTATATTGTAGAGCAAGTTACATTTTAGAAGGATACACAGAAAAATACTGTAACTCCCCTCTAACCGGAAAAAAACTACATCTAAGTTTATATTTTTTTTAAATAAAGAACATTGTCTTTACAAGTATTATTTAGAAAAGCTATTACAGAGAAAGCTATGTCAAGAAAGGAATAAGGGTGTCACCTAAATTATGAAAATAAGGCAGGAGACAATGGTGTTTGCTAAATCTAGTGCTGCTTGACAAGTCTGCATTTGTAGACCCTGAAAATAAGATGTTCTGATAACCACTATCCAATATTTACTGCTGGCTGAAAGTACCTGCTTCTCTCTTTCCACTTGCAGTGTATGTACTTGTAGACATGTATCCCCATGGCTACTAATCTGCCCTGCCTAACACATAAGCCCTGGTACCAGTGCAGGCAGTGTTGGGGTTAAATCTATGCCCTGCTGTAGTAAGCAGCTTCCTTGAGTGATAGGGGGGATGGCCTGTGGCCAAGTTGCCATCCACCTGGGGCTGCGACCTGAAGACCCGTCCCTGGTAATTGTGGGAGTGGCAGTTGAGAATTGAAAGTTGGGAGTTGTCAGTCAGTTCTCCCCTCTCCCCTCAAGGGAGTGCAGTGCTGTTCTATCCCCTCCCGCAGAGGAGGGGGAGCTGTTACCCCCTACTCCACCAGGGAGTAGGGGAGCAATGGATAGACCTTTGATGCCTCAAGTGTTTATTCCAGGGACCAGAGGAAATGCATTGTTGATTGTGTACGGCTGTACTCAATAAAGACCAGTTGCTGTTTTTATAATCCTGCCTGTGACTGCAGTTTATCAGAGGGAGTGCAAGATGGTTTTCCTGCAGGAACTGCACCAACTCTGCTCGGGCCTGCTTGAAATGGAGGCACTGCACCAAGAAAGAGCTGAGAATATCCTGAAAGTCTGTCCTGTCTTCTCCACTACCATCGGCAGACACTCAGCAATCCTCTAAGCCTCACGGTATAGCACAATGAGAGTAAAGGTAACAGGGAAATCTCCCTTGGGGTGTGGGAACACCTGTTACATCTGGAGGCGCTGTTGAGATCATAATTAGGACAGGCTTTAACAGTAAGAGAAAGGAGGTACGCTCCTGTTATGTAAAAGGGGGGGCCAAGGTGTAGTGTCCCAGGGGACTCTTGGCCAGCAAGGGACCAACTTCCATGCAAGTGGAACTGCAGCCTGTGCTGCTCCCTAATATGTTCCAAGTCATGCCAAATTGAAAGGTGCTTGTTGAAAACCCCCGTATCAAGGCCATTTTCAGAGGACTGTTGTGTAGGGCTCCTGGGGGTATTTTGGGATCCTGGGGACCAAAAAACTTCAGAAGGGGACTATGGCATCACTGGTCCAACCACTAGTAATTCTGTTCAAAGTATGGAGGGTAGTGTCTGAGGAGGGGCGCTTGACCTCAGGCTGCCTAGAACCTCAGTTTGAGGAACTGCAGCAAATACTTAAGCAGTCCCCAGCACAGGACTTACGCCTCCCCGCACATGAAGCCGCTCTATCTGGAACTGTCCACATATGTGTGAAATCCCGCGGGTGGGGGCTCTCGATGATCACGGTGCTACATGCAAGTAAAAGAGTGGATCTCTCCCAAAGCGGCAGGACCGCATGGGAGGTTTGCAAAATTACAGCTTTCTGTTGCAAAATTGTGCTTGGTTCAGCGGGAAACGAATCTCTCTCCGCCCCTAAGGCTGGGTTCGGAGTGAAAGCAAAGCCGTGCCCCACCTGCTGTGAGTGGCTTGGCGCGAAGGAAGCCACAACCTATCTACAATGTGCCGGTGCTCCTGATCCACCAGGGGGAGGAGGCAAGTAATGTTTGTCACCATTAGGGATGTAGCCAGCGGTGAGCTACTGCACCTCAAGCTGTCGTGGTGATTCAGCAATCAGGAGCTAACTACGACCTATTCTTGAACCATCCCTATTATGGCTGAGTGTGCAATCTCACAATATATCCACCTGCCAGAAGGCTTCCTGCTGTGAGACTAAGGGAAAACTTCCTACATTGCATCTGTCTCCATCTGTGACTTTCCGGGGGAGAGGTGAGCCTTGAGTCAAGGTGTAAGAGGTGCGGGACACCCATCTTAAGCCAAGGTGGGCTACCACTCGCACTGAGCCCACAGAGATGGCACTGTCCTACCTACACCAACAACCCACGAACATGGACTCAGTGAGGTGCTAATGCAAAACGCGTTTGATGAATTTTGGCCAGTGTGAGCCACCGTACTCCTAGAAACTGGCAACTGATGAATCAACTAACCCCTGACCAACCTCTGAGACGCTGCGCAAACCGGACCCTGTTGGCACGGAATCTGAAGGCACAAACTAGGCTGTTGAAAGCCTGAGATAGCCACTGTGAGCAGGGACACAGAGCACACGCGGAGCAGCTGAGGTCAACAACCAGGAGCAACCCATTAGCCACAATCAAGGGACGACATGGGAGAGCTAGACTTGAGCGGAGAGGGGAACACAAGGCTGGAAAGGCACATTCACCAATGCCTTTTTAACAGTCGTTGTGAGTGCATCCACTTTTATTTACTTACTGTATTGTTATTAAAATGTATTATGCCATGTCCGTTTTTCTCTACTCTTATAAGTTACTTTGCTGGAATTGTGCACCCTCAACCCTGGGGCTTTTACCCCTTCCTTATACACCCCCCCCCCTCCCCAAAAAAAATTTTTCCTCATTGTCTTTTGTGTTACTACTATCAAAAAATAAAATAAAATTAGGATACTCCCAACCTTCGTGGTTCTTTCCACTAGAATACCCAAGGGTGCGAGACACATCAAAAAAAGGTCAAAAATCCCCCCCCACGCACACCCAAAACTAAGACTAAATACAAGGCAACCCAATGAAGTCCCTCTCCTTTCCCTCTTACCCCCCCCCCAGTGCCACCCACAAGGCGCCAGCCACCCACCTTACCTTGGAGGGTCGACGAAAAAACGCCCGGTAAAGATTTTTTCCTTTTTTTTTTGCCTTGAAGGAAAGATATATAACCCAGATGCCTTACCGCGCCGTACGGGCCTTTTTGTTAGGAAGAATGTTTTCAGTCCCAGAGTTTGTTAGTTGCGTTTTCCTCTTTGTCTTCATTGCCCAGGTACATTTTATTATACTGCTGAGGGGTTTAAATGGCGCCGATCGCCTGGTCGCCTCAACACCGTAAACCCACCTGGGTGCAAACGGCCACGATGAGCCCCCCACCAAGCAGTGAGGAGCTTGGCCCCGTAGTATTGTATTCACAGAGTCCCATTTTACCCCCCCACCCCCCCAGTTTTATTACCCACAGTCTCTATTATTGTGAACCCTCCCCTTCTTTATTGATGTATCCCTTTCCATCAAGAGTTATCCCAAAAAGCCCCCCAGCCCTATTCAAAACCCTTTTCTTGTATCCCCATTGGGGATTATTACCATTGATATTAATTACCTGTTATTTTTCTACTATGTATCACGCATCTGCCCTTTAAAAAATATATAAAGAATTATTTACCCCCCCAAAAATCTTATTAAGCGGATGTTTTTCTACTTAATCTCTTTTTTAAAATTAATAGCACCCTGTTACCATTTAATCCCCCACGGCGCCACATCAAACCTTTAATTTAGAGTTTAGAGTTTATTTACTTTTCAGTCAATATTCTCTCCCCCAATTTTCACCAATTTTTACCCCTCCCTTCTTACACCCCCCTCCTTTCCTTTCTCGCATCCCCAATGAAACAGCTATTGAAGTTGAACCCTATCGTTTGCCTTAGCGGATAGCCGCCTAAGGTAATGAAGTATTTGATAACAATTCAATATGAGTGTAACTATTGAGAAGGGGGTCTTTTACGGAGCAGAAACACCTGTGCTGATTCAGGTTCCAGGAAAAACCCTGCTTCTTTAATTGATAAAGGCCCTGTTATGGCGTATTGCCGTTATTAACTATTATACATTTAAATGTCGCGTGTTCATCGTGACCGCCAGGACATTTTAAATGCATAGGAGACTCACGGACACCATTACGGAGCTTCTGTATCTTTGGTGAAGCAGTGTTTGTCCCCCGCAGACATGAACCTCTTTTCCCCATAAGCGCCGGTTCGCATCGGCCTTTCCCCCCGCACAAACCCCCTGCTTACGTTACATAATAATAATTATTTTATTTTTTGTTCGTCAATCTACCAACCCCCCTGCTGGTGTTCGCTGGTGAGATTGTTTTTTCGCAGGGAGAGGCGGATCTCTCTTGATGCTGCTCTATGATTGGGCCAGATTTTCGATGTCATGACCTTCACGCCCCCTTCCGGTGTTGGGGGCGGTGGCCCCCCCCCGCACCCCACCCATTCTTGAGAACATGGCGACCAAATCAGATAACTTCAGTTTCGACCTCCAGCCACTTCCTATGTTTTCGCGGTAACTTCGGCCCCCCCCTCATCCCAGGTGTTTCAGATGGCGCGCTTATCTACAGATTCTGTGATAATACTAAATGACAAACACTGCGCGCGGCGTATACATGGCCACGCAACACATTTTATGCAGGATACTGCTAGCCCTTGAAATGTTTTAAAATCCCTTCTCATGTTCTTTACTATATCAGAGTTGACAGGACGGGCAAGGCACTTGTTTATATGGTAGTTTTGGCAAAGTACTATTCATGACCCATTTCACTTATAGGTTCTTTAAGTCGTACGGCCTGAATAATGAATCATAGACAAGCGGACACTTTTTGTTAGATCTTTGTCTATTATCTGAAATGGACCCCCACTCAAATAACAATAGACATACCCCTAAGTATCTATACACCCCCCGACCACTTATCATATATTCAATAAAAATTGATCGGGAATAATCATATAAATTTTCACTGACATTGGTCTCCAACTAGTTTTGAATTATGTGCCATCCGCCCACATTGTGATACCACTACTTCAAGGACACCAACAGAAGCCACACCATTCTGTATTATCCCTCGGCTACCCCCTGAAATGCAAAAGAGAGGAGTTACAGTAAAACGGCTAGTTTTTATGTTCATTGTCCTTATTTGTGTTAGTTATCCCTTAATTATGGGGACAGTTTTCCTTGGCAGTGGTTACGTGTTGTCTCTAGGACGGGTGTATTTCTCCATAATGTACAAGGCCATGTCTTGGTACTTGTAACCCAGCTTATGCGATTTACCATCTGTCACAGACTCCCTGGTTCCTGGTATGTTATGTGTAATGTTGGCATCTAACATCTAATTAATTCAACCCAACCTATGCCAATAAATAGCGCTCCTACAGCTCTGTCAATTAGGCACGGATTTCCACACAATCTGCCTAGTTAAGGTAAATAGCCACCGGCTTAACACAAGTTACCGAGCCCGTGGATGACCCGTTTCCGGAATTACCTAAAACTAAAGTTATATGCAGGGCTTTTGGGTCTTTGTACATTTTTATTTCCTCAGACGTATGTTGCGTGTGCTGAACTGTCTATAATGTACTTGAGATTCACATCTTAGATTAATGTGTAATTGGGAGCCTGGTGGATCTCCCAAAATGATCTGACCATAGCACAACAACAACCATCCCTATTTGTCCTCCTTTAGCAACTTATAATTTACAGATCGAAAATTTTTTGTGCCAAACAAGCTCATAGTGTACCCTTTGTTGATTTTACTTTAATGTCTTAGAATTTTTGGCACAGTACACCACACGTATATATATACAGTCGTATGTGACAACATCTACCAAGCACAGAAGAGTATGGACTGCTTTTTGTAAAAATAACTCAAGAGTAAACATGGATTTTTTTTTTTTTTTTTATATACGGGGCGGGGACTTCTTTGGTTTGTCATCGTGCCCGGGTGGTGAGCATCATCGGAGGCTAATCTATGTCACAGGGAGTAGTACAATGTACGTAGGCAACCTTATTCTCCCCCCTAGGTCCATTTTTTACTCCCCTATTTCCCTTGTCGATTGGACATTTTCACCCCTTGCGGCAGATCATCCCTAAGAGGGAGGTTTGGTGTGTCGACACCTGGCATCTTGCATGGACTGTGTAAGATACATATTTTACTCCTTACATGTTTCCATGTTGCTGATTTTTCCCAATTTCTCTGTATATCCGAAACCCATTAAGTTCACCCGAGAAATTACGATGGAGGGAGAATGTGACTGTTTTTGTAGCCTCCCTACAGTATATTGTAAGGTTGCGTGGTGATTCCCCTGTGTGGCGGGGCATCTATTATTGTTTTTACTCCTTTCTTGATTCCCCAGAGGGCGTTTGTTGGGATATGAATATTCATACTGAGATCCATATGAGTGTTTTAATGTTTCAACGGTGCCCCTCCTTATCACTATGAATAATCTATTTCTGTGCCCGGATACAAATATACCTTCTATAGAGGGGCATATAAGGAAGGGTCCTTGGCCAAAATAAAGTTCATTGTGGTAGGGGTCTTTATTCGAAAGTATTTTTAAATCACTTCTAGCCTGAGTGGGATAACCAAGAACCTATACATATACATTAACCCTTGGTGGTCCACTCGCAGCTAGAAGTGATCTTTACTTTGTATTTGAGTGGTCTCTCGTAAGGTTGCCGGTTTTATATTGGACCTCTCTCGAGGGATCCCCTCTATCAGACTTTAAACTTCTTGTTTACCCTTTTATAGCGCACACACCTGCCTCTGCGGAGCTGTTTTAGCAATGTGCTGCTGCCACTATCTCTTTTCATTTTTGTTTAGTCCTGTGCATTTTGGGACGGAAATAAGAGTGCAAATAAACGTTACAATCTAAGAAGGAGAGGGTGCCTATGTTTATCAAAACAAAATATTAGTTCCACTGTCTTTTTCGAATGCAGGCCTGCACAACATACTGTGCCGTGATTCATCACCTCACCTCCCTCACCCTCCTCCCCAACACCCCCTTTCCCCCAGCTCCCTATGCTACTCCTCCCTCCCCAGAACCCTCCCTGCCTCCTATCCTTATAGCCAATCCCCCTCTTTCTTCTCTCCCTCCCCGCCCCACCACGGTTGCTCTTGTCTGTGTGCCCCTCTTTTTTTGTCGTTTCGGTGTTCCCCCTTTTTTCCGCCGCCCCCTTCCCCCTTCCTTTAGCCTTCCCATGGCAGCTATGCCATGAGGAGGATACGGGCAGACGTGTTTTGTGTTCTCACAATTTTTAACCGACTATTTTGGCTCCCGCGCCGCCCGGAGCCCCGTCAGAGCCCATGCATTCGGGGGTCGGGGATTAGTACCGGGGACTTTTCCGGAGGATGCATGTGCTGAGCTGATATAAGAGAGCGTGTGTGTGTTGTGTGTGAGAGAAAAAGGGATAGGAAAAGGGCTTGGTGGGTGTGGGGGTGTTGCGCTCCTGTGAAAAATTTTTCCGGGCTGTTTTTGTCGGGCTGGAGTGGGCTGACATGCATGAACACTGTGTACCCCCCGGGGGCGCCGTATGAGACATGTGCAAGGGCGGTTTGTCGGGCTGCCTGGATGACAGTGGTTGCTTGGGGGGGCTGCCTGCCTGACATGTGAGGGGGGCTCTTCCGGGTCTGACTGAGGGGCAGACTGTGATGGGGGACTGCTGACATGTGAGGGGGGTTGGGTGCTGACAGTGAGTCGAGGGTGACCGTGGGTGTGGCTTGAAACCAGTGAGCTGAGGGCAGGGAGTGGAGTGATGTGAGGTGCATGGGGGAGGTATTTAGTGATTCGTGGGAGTGAGTGAGGTGCAGGGGGGGGATACTGATGTGAGTTACAGGGGGGGGAGAGAAGTGTGTGTGTTGTCAGTGGGGAGCGACCGTGTAGATGAGAATGTGATGTTTGCTGTAGGAGTATTGATGCAGGGGGGACGCCAGGGGCTGATTGACTTGGGGGTGATTTTGACGAGTGTCATATTGAGGCGTAGTTTTTTGAAGGAAAGAGTTGTCATATTGAGGGAGGGGGACGACAAGGTTGTTCATATTGAGGGGGAGGGGAGAGTGTCATATTGAGGGGAGAGTGTAATGAGGAGGAGAGTCATATTGAGGGGGAGGGGGAGAGCTTGTGTCATATTGAGGGGGGGGTAATGTCCATATTGGGGAGGGGAGAGAGTGTTCCATATGATGGGAAGAGATGGAAGGGGCACTTGATCGGGGGGATGCTGACTTTGTGGTCCGGGGGGATGCTGACATGGAAATGGGCTGGGGAGTATTGGCGGGTGGTATGTATTTGTGATGTGGAGCGGGATGGGTGGGGTATTGGTGTGTTTTATGGGAGGGGGTATTGTGTTGATGTGTGAGGGTGGGACTTGTGGTGCCACGGTAACACGGCGGAGAATGGGGGTAAGAGAGTGATGTGGAGTATCGTAAAGACTTGATAGTGAGGGTTTCTGGGACGGGTGAGATATATGAGGTTGATGTATGATGAGATGATGATGATGATGAGAGGGCTGGAGGAGAGATGGGAGTGATGATATTTAACAGCTTGCGGCCCAGATTTTTTTCCTTGGGCAGTTGGCCCTTCGTTCTTTACCGAGTTGGGCAGGCCTGCTGTAATGTATATAGAACAGGAAGGAACTCTATGGATCTATAAACTAAAAACTGTTAAGGGGTGCTCGTTGGTGATTAAATACAGAGGAGCATTTCTTCAAATAAGATAATAACACCAGAAAGCGCTTATTATTGAAATAATTTTTTACCTGTATACATGTAACAAGATTTGACTGTCTCTGGAGCCCCACGGCTTGGGAAAAAAAAAGTTGTGGCTCTTGAAGGCATTTCTCTGAGGGGTCTCTCTATGGGGGTCCTTGCCTCCAATCGATTCCCCAAGGTGGCTGAATCCTCCCTGCTCACAACCAGGGGGCGCGTGTACCGCCAGTTTATTATTCGATTTGGTGGTAATAGAGTAGGGAGAAAACAAAACGGAGCACCAAATCCAAAACGGCAATGCCAGAAAGGTTCAAGGATTCGTTTCCCATAAATAAAAGCCTTATTTATTAAATGGACCAGAAAAAACCAAAAACCAACCACACCAACGTCGTTTCAGACGATCTAGTCCTGTACAAGGTGAATAACTACTTCTCCTCCTGGAGTGTCATTTATACCGAAGGGGGGTTTTTTTTGGGGGGGGAGGGGGGGGGTTGTTGTTTTGGGGGGTTTTTCAGGGGACCTAGACACGCCAATCGCCAATACTCTGCATATGGTACGTGTCAGGCCGTTCCCACGTCATTCGCATCGGTCGCATCATAACTACATCTGCAAATCAAGTCCCGCCAGCAGGAAGGGGGGTGCGGCATATTATTGATCGACCATGCGTGAATGACGTTGGAATGGGCCCGACAACGTCAACATATGCGGAAGTATTGGCGATTGGTCGTTCTAGGGCCCCCTCGTCAGGTATAAAGTGACACTCGGGAGGGTCAAGTAGTTATTAACCTTGATAAAGGACTAGAGATAGTCTAACGCGTTGGTGTGTTGTTTTTGGTTTACTGAATCCATGTAAAAAGCTTTTATTTATGGGGAACGTCCTTGAACCTTTTCTGGCATTCCAGGTTGGATTTGTTGCTCCGTTTTTCTTCTCTCCTACTCTAACATCCATTCTACTATGGCGGAGGCACAGGTTTAAACAACCGTGGGCATCCTGGACAATTTGGATCTACTCTTCATCGTGGATATTCATTCCCATGTGAGTCCTTCCAAGTTACCCATATTTTGCTCTGGATTTATTCTATTTGTTTTTTCCTATATTAACAGATGCTCATTACTGGCACGGAAGGTGCTTTATTATAATTTAGTAATCCTTACTGTTTTGCCTTGTGGATTACTGACTTGGCCATTACGCATCTTTTGGAATCATCAAATATAGGCCTTCGTTGGGTTTAATTCCATTCTAAAGACTTTATTACATCCAGGTAATTGCTGTTATTTTGAAGCCACCATACAAATATGTTTTTCTATTCCATGATGGAACATTAAGCTTTGCTAATGTTTTCTTTGTTAATGTACTCTGTATCTAAAATAATTGTGGGATGGGGTTCTGCAAAACCATACTTTGAAAGTGGCACACACAGATGAAAACGGGTCAATTTTTAAAACCAGTGTACTCTGTTCTTTGTTTATCGACCTCAATGTAGATACGTACCTATGATCATTCATAGAGAAATCAATGAAATATCTACACAATGGGTGCTAAACTTAGTTATACCTTTAGTCTCATGGGAGTAAAGTGTGATAATTTTAGCACCATTTGTGAATCTGGCCATTGTGAGGGAGCATTTGACAAGCGATCGTGTGTGTGGTTGATCTGTGTGAGAAAATGGCACACTGTACATTTGGGTGGCAGAGGTTCCCCTAGAATATGATTAAAAAAGAAATTTAAAAAAACCTGTGAAAATATATTGAGTTCATTTTCAACAATGTGTTGTGGCACCCATGGCACTAGCATAATCCAGAGATGTGCCTCCCTATATTGTAGAGCAAGTTACATTTTAGAAGGATACACATAAATATAACTCCCCTCTAACCGGAAAAATACTACACTCTAAGTTTATATTTTTTTTAAATAAAGACATTGTCTTTACAAGTATTATTAGAAAGCTATTACAAGAGAAAGCTAGTCAAGAAGGAATAAGGAGTGTCACCTAAATTATGAAAATAAGGCAGGAGACAATGGGGTTTGCTAAATCTAGTGCTGCTTGACAAGTCTGCATTTGTAGACCCTGAAAATAAGATGTTCTGATAACCACTATCCACATATTTACTGGGGCTGCGAAAGTACTGTCTCTCTCTTCACTTGCATGTATGTACTTGTAGACATGTATCCCCATTGCTACTCAATCTCCCTGCCTAACACACATAAGCCCTGGTACCAGTGCAGGCAGTGTGGGGTTAAATCTATGCCCCTGCTGTAGTAAGCAGCTTCCTTGAGTGATAGGGGGGGGCCTGTGCGCCAAGTTTGCACTCACCACCTGGGGCTGCGACTGAAGACCCGTCTCCCCTGGTAATTGTGGGAGTGGCATTGTTGAGAATGTGAAAGTTGGGAGTTGTCAGGTCAGTTCTCCCTCTCCCCTCAAGGGAGTGCAGTGCTGTTTATATCCCCTCCCGCAGAGGAGGGGGGCTTTGTTACCCCTCTACTCCACCAG
The DNA here is from genome assembly GCA_036426205.1 of Ascaphus truei. Classification (NCBI taxonomy): domain Eukaryota; kingdom Metazoa; phylum Chordata; class Amphibia; order Anura; family Ascaphidae; genus Ascaphus; species Ascaphus truei. The sequence goes on from WSYH01002377.1 coordinate 62,169, forward strand.
GGAGTAGGGGAGCAATGGATAGACCTTGATGCCTCAAGTGTTTTATCCAGGACCAGAGGGAAATGATTTTCAGTGTGTTATTGTGTACGGCTGTACTCAATAAAGACAGTTGCTGTTTTTATTTAATCACTGCTGTGACTGCAGTTTATCAGAGGGAGTCAAGATGGGTTTTCCTGCAGGAAGCTGACCAACTCTGCTCGGGCCTGCTTGAATGGAGGCACTGCACCAAGAAAGAGCTGAGAAATCATGAAAGTCTGTCCTTCTTCTCCACTACCATCGGCAGACACTCAGCAAACCTCTAAGCCTCACGGTATGCAAAATGAGAGTAAAGGTAACAGGGAAATCTCCTGGTGGTGTTGGGAACACCTGTTACAATCTGGAGGCGCTGTTGAGATCATAATTAGGCCAGGCCTTAACAGTAAGAGAAAGGAGGGTCACGCTCCGTGATGTAAAAGGGGGGCCAAGGTGTAGTGTCACGGGGACTCTTGGCCAGCAAGGGCCAACTCCATGCAAGTGGAACTGCAGCCTGTGTGCTCCCTATATGTTCCAAGTCATGCCAAATGAAAGGTGCTTGTTGAAAACCCCCGTATCAAGGCCATTTTCAGAGGACTGTTGGTGTGGGCTCCCTGGGGGTATTTGGGATCTGGGGACCAAAAAACTTCAGAGGGGACTAGTGGCATCATGGTCACAAAGGGTCCAACCACTAGTAATTCTGTTCACAGTATGGAGGGTAGTGTCCGAGGAGGGGCGCTTGACCTCAGGCTGCCTAGAACCTCAGTTTGAGGAACTGCAGCAAATACTTAAGCAGTCCCCAGCACAGGAAGCCGCTCTATCTGAACTGTCCACATATGTGTAGAATCCCGGCGGGTGGGGGGCTCTCGATGATCAGGTGCTACAGCAAGTAAAAGAGTGGATCCTCCCAAAGCGGCAGGACCGCATGGGGAGGTTTGCAAAATTACAAGCTTTCTGTTGCAAAATTGTGCTTGGTTCAGCGTGAAAACGAAGCTCCGCCCACAATAAGGGCTGGGTTGGGAGTGAAAGCGAAGCCGTGCCCACCTGCTGTGAGTGGCTTGGCGCGAAAGTGAAACCACACCTATCTATAATGTGCCGGTGCTCCTGGATCCACCAGGTGGAGGAGGCAAGTAGTGTTGTGACACCATTGGGGTGTAGCCGGCCATGAGCTACTGCACCCTCAGTTGTGCGTGGTGAGTCAGCAAATCAGGAGCTAACTACGAACTTTTCCTGTTTGAACCATCCCTATTATGGCTGAGTGTGCAATCTCACAATATACCCTGCCAGAAGGCTTCCTGCTTGTGAGACTAAAGGGGAAAGACTTCCTACAGTGCATCTGCTCCATCTGTGACTTTCCTGGGGGAGAGGTGAGCCTTGAGTCAAGGTGTAAGAGGTGCGGGACACCCATCTTAAGCCCAAGGTGGGCTACCACTCGCACTGAGCCCCACAGAGATGGCACGGTCCTACCTACACCCGCACGAACATGGACTCAGTGAGGTTGCTAATTGCAAAACGCGTTTGATGAATTTTGGCCAGTGTGAGCCACCGTACTCCTAGAAACTGGCAACTGATGAATCAACTAACCCCTGACCAACCTCTGAGACGCTGCGCAAACCGGACCCTGTTAGGCACGGAATCTGAAGGCACAAACTAGGCTGTGTGAAGCCTGAGATAGCCACTGTGAAGCAGGGACACAGAGGCACACGGGAGCAGCTGAGTCAACAACCACGGAGCAACCCATTAGCCACAATGCAGAGGGACAGACATGGGAGAGCTAGACTGGAGCGGAGGAACACAAGGCTGGAAAGCAATTCACCAATGCCTTTTTAACAGTCGTTTGTGAGTGCATCCACTTTTATTTACTTACTGTATTGTTATTAAAATGTATTATGCCATGTCCGTTTTTCTCTACTCTTTATAAGTTACTTTGCTGGGGAATGCTGCACCCTCAACTTTAGTATGGAGATGCACATACAAGTTTGAGTTTTTTTTATGTTAGTAAGGTGCTGCAGTAGTTTAAGGACACAGACAGATATTACACTCTGTTCTGTGTTGTTTGTGTGTCTGTTTGTTTTCTCCCACATATATCTGCTTGGAATGGTGAACTGAGCCCATGCGCTGGAGGACTTCCCCTTTTCTTTACAAATTGCTTTGGAGGTGTTGGAATCACCTCCCTGGGCTCTGGCAGCAGGACTTTTCAGACACTAGGACTACTGCATATTAATATATATTTTATTTGTATACATTGTATTATTGTGGATCTTGGTGGTTGGTTGGCGCTACTTTCTCTATGTTTATACATATACATACTGATCAATGTTATCATTGCAAAAGCAGTGGAGTCTTAAATAAGAGACACTATGATGTCATGAAAGTAAAACCCATTATTTTACCTTTACAGCTGTCGGAGAAGTACGGCTCAGTGTACACTTTATACTTCGGGTCACGTCCTGTTATTATTCTCTGTGGCTACCAAGCAGTGAAAGAAGCCCTCATTGATCAAGGAGACGAGTTCAGTGGCAGAGGAAGGCTGCCTACACTGGACAGAATTATCCAGGGATATGGTGAGAAACCTGTGTACATTACATTCTCTCTAGCGGTACTGTAATGTACATCCCACTCTCTCCCACCACTTCAATTCCAGTCTTACTGTATTAGGATCACCCATTTCCTTCATATGCTTGCCCTCAGAGCCATAACCGCACATATTCCTATTTTCTCAATTATTCATCCACTAATTCTAAAGCAAGAGTTTCCGCAACATTTTATATTAAAGAGAATATTTTTTTTACAAACTTGTGTGGCTTCTTCTTTTGCTTTTTCTAACAAAAACATTTTTCTAACTGGCATGCTGTTTGCCTCTAAGGGCCTCATGCAGAGAGCAGCGCTATTTAAAATCTAGCCATTTTCCGGAGAAAATCGCGCAAAAAACAGCTGAAAATGGCGAGGTAGGAAAAACGCGCCATTTTTTTTTTCTATTTGAAAATCTCGCCGCGCGGCTGGCGAGAAACTACATCTCGCCAGTCTGAAAAATATCCGAATTCAGAAAGGCGCGCTCGCCATCTAGTGGCTGTTTTTGGCGCGATTTTCTTCAATTTTCTCCGCCAACTAAAGTTGGCAAGAAGCAGGAGCTCGCCGGCTATAGGGAAAAATATAAAAATGCGCGATTTTTTTTTTCCCTTTCAGCTGCGCGCATCTCCTCATTTACAATTCTCCACATGCAGTAATGCTAAAAATTGCGGATTTCGCCCATTTCTGCATATGGAGAATAAAACTCTCCATTAAACCTACTTTTTATTCCCCTCTCCAATTTTAAATAGCGCTGCTCTCTGCATGAGGCCCTAAGTTAAATGTTCTCTTTGTTCTGTTTACTTCTTTTTTTTTTCAATTATTTTGCTTTAGTAAAACAAAAAAGGCAACTCCAATGCATTCTGTAGCTAGTTATGTGCAAAACAGTCACACTTACCTTTAATGTAATGTTTCTTTTTACAGACTACAGTACTTATCTGTAGTAGGTTTTACACTTTCTGACTTCCATGATTTGCTAGAAACCCAAAGCAGAATTAAATAGTGTGGTGAATCTCTTGGAAAGGAAGCCTCTCACAAGAGTCAACAACTCTACAGTACATGCAGCATTATCAACATACTGTAATTCTGTACTTTAAGATTTCAATAAATTCCTTGGTTTTAAAATCTGATCCCTGCATGTTCTGGTTTTTATTAGTCTCATTGGAAAACAAGTTAATGATGACAGGAATAAAGGTTGTTAATACTACATATACATGACATGCTCCAGGATACAGTACTGAATGTTTGTTTTACAGGGGTTATTTTTAGCAGTGGTGAGCGCTGGAAGCAGCTGCGACGCTTTTCTCTTTTGACCCTGAGGAATTTCGGGATGGGGAAAAGGAGCATTGAGGAGAGGATCCAGGAGGAGGCTCTGCGACTGGTAGAGGAGCTCAAGACATATAAACGTATGAATAAGACTGTCTAGTGTTAGGCTCTCATGTAGATTTGTTATACAGGTGCGCCGACGAGTATTCTAAAACTTGCCTTAAACTTGCCTTGGAAAATCTAGGGCTATCAGTTTGAATGGGACTGCCAGGGACCCCCGCTGTTAATCCGATGGGCCATTAGTCTGTCTGCAGAAATGTCACTGAAATGTTGCAGCATGTACCCAGCATGTACCCAGCATGTACCCAGGAAGTACCCAGGAAGTACCTGGGTCTTATTGGTGCTTGCCCCAGATTTGTTTTAGAATACTCGTTGGCACTAGAGTAGGTTGTGATATCTTCTAGGGCAGAGGTGCGCAAACTGGGTGGCACGCCCCCCAGGGGGTGTGCTAGATTTTCTGGTGGAGCATGGCAGTTAAAGAGGCCCTGCGCTCTCCCCCCAGGCATTTAAATTAAATGCCGGGGGACCGTGCGAGGCCCTCTATAACCCACTTACCTTCCTGTATCGCGTCGTCCTGGTAACCCAGCGTCAAATGACGCTGCGAGGTCATGTGATATCATGTTACCATGGCAATGTGACATCACATGACCCTGCGCGTCATTTGATGCTGGGGTCGAGCATGGGGGGGGGGGCACGAGGCGCCGAGGAGAGCCGGCATGGGTGCGCACCAGGAAAAGTTTTGGCACCCATGTTCTAAGGGAACAACATTAGAGTTCTTCATAGATGTATACAGAACTTTCCAAAACCTCATAGGTTTCTTCTTCAAGGTGCGTTCGGCTCTCAAAATATGTATGTTTTACCAGTCAAGAAGGTATAAGGACTTTATAAGAAATTCTACATTACGTATCATCTTTGTAATGTTTCTAACTGCCTTGGAAAGAAATGTACAGTATGACCACATCTAATGTCTGTGATACCTTTTTAATTGACAACATTTTACAGTGACAGCCTTCTCATTTCATCAAGTTATAAATAACAACAAGCATTTATGAAATGTTATGAATCACTAGATCCCTTATTTTCTCTTAAGACCTGAAACTGGGTGATTAACCCCTAGGGTGCCATTATGACATGGAATGTCTTGAAACAAGTCTTCTTGGGAGAGATCGTTCAATCCAAGAGGTGAACGTGATCGGAAGAGAAGTGGAGCACCCTCCACTTCTGTTATCATCACCATGTAATCGCTTCCCCAAGTGATTATGTTCTTGGAAGATCGGTGGCACCCTAAGGGTTTATTTTATTTGAGTCCAACAATACCAAATGTATGACTAGAACATTGAATGTCCCTTTTTTTTTCTTCTTCAATGTTTGGGATTTTCCCACTGATTTTTAGAAATATCCACTATAAAGTTATTAGCCCTTGAATAGTGCTTTCCGTGCGATAGCGCCAAATCGGTGGTATCGGAGTTAAAAGAGTAAAGGTCATTATTTGAAACCTGCTAATGAGAGAAGGTTAGTTCCTAAATGTTTGTTGTAGAGGTTGTTAGCCTATTAACAAAAAGTACTGTGTCACAGACAATAGATGAGAGACACATCTTTCTATATATTTGACTGTCGCAATACATCCAGTTAAGGCCGTGATTACACTAAAAAAAAAACACAGAGCGATGCCGCGCAGGGAAAAAGAAATTACATTGCTACAATCATAGTGATTATACCAATGGCGACAGCCGCGCAGCACCGTACTGCAAAGTGACAGATTGGAGAGGAGACAGAGGATTTTGTTTTGGGCAGGTGACCGCTGCGTCACATGAATGGTTCAGCCAATGAGGGCGAACTGCTCATGGCCCCGCCTCCGCCACGCCTCCCTGTCTCTGCTTTTCAGTTTCCCTGCTATAATCAAGATGCTGCTCGGCGGCAGCACAGAGTGACGTCACCAGATTACACTGCCACCCACCGGCATCTGGTATAATCTCAGCCTTACATACCAGTTATGCAATATGTTTGCCAAAGAGTAGAGAAGTGTGAAACAAGCATGTGTTCTTTAAACTCTTGCACTTGAATAAAGAAGAACAAAGGAGAAAATTACAGAAACGGCCAAAAAAGTGCAGTAGGGAAGCATATATTTTGGAGACAAAGAAGTGCTAGAACATTAGTCATGATCTGAAGGTGGGGGTTGGGAGGCTCAAGGGGAAATGTGACAAAGTAATTCTTCATTGAAAATGTGGTGTATTAATAGAACAGCTTCCCAGCCGAGGTGGTAGAGAAGGGCCCTTCAATTAATCCTCTAAAGGGGCCTTATCAGAAAACATTTAGGAGTAGAGCGGTGTAGATAGATTTTTAAGTTTATTGTAACATAATTTTAGATTTTTTAAACTGTACAGTATTTCATTATTCTCCAAGAATTTGTAACTTCTGATACATACTGTACATATTTACATTACCTTAGCTGATAAGGGAGTTTAGGTGTGAAAACCAGCTGTTACTGTAACTGACTAAGCATCTAGTGCAAAAACAAAAAAAGAGACAGCGCAAAAAACCTCATTGTGCAATATGTAAACAAAATTGTATTAATAAACTGGTAAGTATCACACGTACATCGATATGGTTAGATTAAGCAGAACATGTTATGGACATGTTACCAATCTGTGCTCAGGATAGGGGACTTCTAGGTTGGCTTGCTTCCTGCAGATCTCGTGGAACAGCTATAGACCGTCAGGATGCAGACTCAGCGGTCGTCACCACAGGGGAACTGCTGTTACAGATGAAGAAACCGCTCCGGTTCCGAACACCACAATGGGAAGTCTCATCACCTGCAGTTAACCTCTCGATCGCCAGCTGTAGATGCCACACAGGGGGGGAGACGAAGTGTTGTAAACACGAAACGCGTTGGACTGAGGGCGCATTCATCTTTCTCCATATTGGAAGTATTTATGCTACCATTTGTAAGCCTTAATATTGTCTTTGGGCATTTGGACATTAGCGGGACTTCAATCTCCCCCACGCAGTGACTCACTCGCGTGCGACACTGATCCTACGCTGACGCCGCCCGATGACGTCACGGATGTGCGTCTAGCATTTTAGGAGTGAGCAGCTGATGGTGAGGCTTCTCGTTGCGGTGGACAGAGCCGGAATATCTCCCCCCCCCCCCCTGTGTGGCATCTACAGCTGGCGATCGAGAGGTTAACTGCAGGTGATGAGACTTCCCATGGTGGTGTTCGGAACCGGAGCGGTTTCTTCATCTGTAACAGCAGTTCCCCTGTGGTGACGACCGCTGAGTCTGCATCCTGACGGTCTATAGCTGTTCCACGAGATCTGCGGGAAGCAAGCCAACCTAGAAGTCCCCGATCCTGAGCACAGATTGGTAACATGTCCATAACATGTTCTGCTTAATCTAACCATATCGATGTACATGTGATACTTACCAGTTTATTAATACAATTTTGTTTATATATTGCACAATGAGGTTTTTTGCGCTGTCTCTTTTTTTGTTTTTGCACTAGTTTGGTTCTGGAGCGGTACCACGAGCGCAGCAGCATAACCTCCTTTATTGTAAACAGGTTACTCTTTTTTAAACACTTATATCACTAAGAGCACATTAACACAATTTTTTGAGCGCAGATCACTTTTTTTCTTTATGACTAAGCATCTAGCATGAAATTAACTGCAGCAGTGTGGTCTGTGTCACATTAAGGCTCTGTGGGGGCTTCTGTACATTTGATCTGCTGTAATACACTCTACCACAACGTTTCTAAACTAGTGGTCTGCAAAGGAAATCAAAGCTGATTAGCATAGAAACAAGAGGATCATAAATATTCTAAAAGGTTAAAGATTCTACGGGCATCTGAGCCTCCCAACAGATAGTGAAGTACTGTACAGACTGGGTAAGCCCAATGCACTACATCTGCTCTCAAGTTAATGTGTTTATGGAAGTTTATTCCACCAAATGAAATAGGAAATACATAAGTTAGTTTCCAGTTATCCAATATTTTTCCAATGATAGACTGGTTTGGAGAAATGTTCATCAGTAAATCATTTTACCCTGTCTACCCTCAACATATGTAAATATGAAAATATTAATTACGGTACGGTAGTTACATTAGCAGCAGTTTGCAATACCATGTAATAAACCAGCATGAGACTTCTACACAGATGCAGTGTGTACACAAGATTTCAAGACCTTGCACGTGTCTGCATCAGTCATACAGACTATAATAAAAACTCTGTTGTTCCACTACACCAGCAATAAACCTGCACATTTTAGGACCAATTAAGCTGCTAAAACTTTGCACTGTAACATGGGTTGTCAACTAAACTTCACTATTACAAGTCAGAACTTTTCAATGAAAACATTAATTATTTTGATCCAGAATTCACAACTCTCACTTATTTGGGTCTGCAGACTTTGACAGCAATGTACCATATGACTAATCTAAGACTGTAATCTCATTCCATTATCTTGCAAAAAGAAGTAACATTTTCTCTCCACTCCAGAGTCACCAGTCAATCCCACTAATAACTTCGTCCAGGCTGTCTCCAATGTCATCTGCTCTGTTGTCTTTGGGAACCGGGTAAACAGAGTACGATGACGTGAAGTTTCTGAAGCTGCTCAATCTGTTGAATGAAACCTTCATTCTTATGAGCTCCACCTGACAGGTAAAATGCTTTAGATTTCTAGATAGGGGGACTGCACCAGGTCTCCTGCTCAACAAAGCTTTTCAATAACCCAAAATATCATTATTCTAAAAAAAAGTATGCACCAACGTAGCAAATCTGAATGAAGTGTAACGGGCACCCCCTGTCACGGTAGACCAGGTCTTACCAACACATTAATACCGGGATTCTGGATTGAGCACAACAAGGAAGGCAAAACAAATGTGTAATTTATTTATTTTCAGACAAAAACAAATCTTCACAATTACACTGGATAAAACATTTACTGGGATGGGGAAACTTAATCAAATGTCCATGGAATGAATGACTTAGCAACAAAGTCTCTGGACACCCTGCACGCATGCAAGTGGGTGCGCGATTTGAGTCGTGCGCCAATCCTTGGCTAGGGGCGCAACTTGCCACCCCTATATCTCCGCTGAAAGGAATAATTTCGTAAAGTCCTTACAGGATTCTTTCGGGAATCCCCAGCTCAAACGAATTCTGGAAGAGGGGTGCAAATCTCTGTTACGGTGTCGTTAACTCCTCATACTCCGGAACCGCTGACGCTGTAACTTGGACATTTCTTGGTTGATCTTAGATGAATCTTAGATGGAACTGATGAGGATGGGGCTGCAGGCATTCTTATAGGGTTAGAAGCCTATCCCTAACATACACAGCCAATCCACCTGTGGGAACAATTTTTCCCACATATCCCAGGCTTGCCAGTAGCTTAAAAAAAGGGCAGAAGTTGCTTCCCGGGTTGCACAGAGCATGTGCTAACTTGACACCTAAGTTGCTTAGCATACCGGGCCCAACCTCTTACCTGGTGACAGTAAGTCTGGCGTTTGGCTACCAAGTGTGAAGTGCCCATACTTTTCACTGGTATCTGATTCTTAGCAATATCCCGGCCACCCTAACACCTAGGGTCTCTGAGGCTTTTCAACTCCGGACTTCTCTAGACACTGGGGCACCAACTTAGCAGGGTGCCCTTTGAAGTACGAAAAAATATAGTGTATGGTGCACAGCAACAAGACCAGGTCATGTGGCAAATAAAAAATGTATGTTTATTTAAACTGCATTAAAAAACGGTAAGAGTACAACACTCCTACGCGTTTCGTGCTTTTGGCACTTTATCAAGGAGTTACCTCTGTATACACTATGGATGTGCAAGGTCATAGCATTTGAGCTCCTACAAAACCCTATATACTGTATATGCTGTAAGAGACGTGTTCAGAGGTATGCAATGGAGACTGTTTTAAGGTGAAATTAAAATAAGGCTTTATTGCATCTGTCACTTTAAACACAGCAAACATGTAAATCAGCAAACACAATCCGCTCCACTTTGGAGTATATATACTGTACACTTGTAGTCCAGCTCTCTTTAACTGCGTGGTTACGATTCATCGGCCCAAATCATAGGGACTTATTAGATTATATATATATATATATATATTATATATATATATATAATATATATTATATAATCTATTATATATCAATATATTATTATATATATATATGACATGAATGAAGCAGTCACGCACTCTAATGTAAAGCAAAAGGCAGGCGTTACTAGTCCCCATAGGAATCACAAATCATACGAACCAACCCAAAGACCAGTAAAGCGACAGCAACCAGCGAGTGTAATCCAAAATAATCTGTATTGAAATGAACAGATACACGAAAGCCAACGTTTCGGTTCTCCAGGAGACCTTCCTCACGCCCTGAGGAGGGCTCCCTGAGAGACCGAAACTTGGCTTTGATACTGTTCATTTCAATACAGATTATTTTGGATTACCCTCGCTGGTTGCTGTCCTTTACTGGTTCTTTCGGCTGGTTCGTATGATATAATATATATTATATATTTAAATAGATTAATATATATATATATATATATATATATATATATCTCTAATATATAGAAGGGATAACAGTCGTAGAAGAAGATTTCTATCTGTCTCTTGTAGGGGAAGGCTTCTTTGTTCTCCTGGTGTCCACACCTTTGTGCGATAAGGCAATGTCAGGATGCAGGTTTAGAAGTACTTTCCCCTGTGTCTTGCTGGCAGCGTGCTGCAGTCTCTTTTAGCAGGCTCCAGACGTCGGTGTTCCCTCTGCCAGTCTCATCTGTGAGACTCAGGACTCTTATCTGTCTGTCTCCTTGTTCAGCTCACATGTGTGCTCAGGAGTCTCTCCTTCCTGTCACAGGAGGAGCCTTTTCTCTAACAAACCTCCAATCAGCCAGGTGCTGGTCAATTAACCAGCACACTCCTGGTTTAGAGGCAAGTTTACTGAACAGGGATAAATCCCCTGTTACATATGACCTTTGAAGTACATAGATGAAAAATCCCTCAGCTCATTAATCCATAACATATGGGCATTGTGACAGGGTGAATGAACGTCACCAGCCATATACCTGGCAAACCTATGTTTAGGCTTGCAGTGCAGCAGTGACGAGGTTAAGGTTCCATTGAGAAGGGCTGCTTAATTAGTCTGGCCCCAGCTGCATAATCAAGGTGTTTCAAAACCACCAAGCTGTACACACATGCAAGCTAGCGGGTCAGGAGACTGAAAGGCTGAAGAGATTACTGCTATAAGGTCTGTTTTGCAAAATACATGTTTGATGAACTATCTGTGTCCTGCATGCTGAAGAGAAGCTGCCTTGTTTCTATGCTGAAGAGAAGCTATTTTGTTTTTGTATGCTGAAGAGAAGCTATTTTATTTTTTTGTGTTGTAATTTTTGTAAGGCTCAATAAATAAGCCTTATCAAGAGAACCTGCGTGTGTGATTGCATGTACCCTGCAACAGTCATGTTAATGGATTCCTTGCCAAGCTGACAGGAGAGGGTTCCTGCCTGTACATTTAAAACACCATTGAAATACAGTTTATTTTTATACGTATGTTCTGTATGTGCAACAAATATAAAACTCATATGGGTTCATGGTACTCTGTTAACTAGCTTGTAATGGACGTGCTCGCCACAAACTGGGAACGGACCATGGAGCTGAGGGGGGGATGTGAACACACCGACCTTAGACCATGAAGCCAGTTCAGGATTGCGCAGTTCGTAGTCATTCGTAGCCGGTTCCAGGTTGGAGAAGAAAGTGTAATCCATAGACACGTCAGGGTTGGAGACGGTAGAGTAGTCGATATCCAGGCTGGAGTTCGGCAACAGTAAGTCAGGTGCACACCGCTCCAGCGTAGCAGCTGAAGCACAGGAATGGCCTCTGCACGAGGAGCGGGATCGGCCCATAATATTGTCTCTGCAAGGGGAGAATGAAGGTCTCAGGAACAAGGCAAGGCTGACACTTGGGATCCAGTGTTTCAGCACAGGAACCAGGAAGCAGACCTCTGCTTGGGGTGAATGCAGCAGGTCTCAGGAACAAGGCAAGGCTAGTACTGGGGATCCAGCGCTTCAGCACAGCATGCAGACCTCTGCCAGGAGGGAATGCAGCAGGTCTCAGGAACAAGGTAAGGCTAAGGCACGGTAGCTTGTGGCAAACACAGTTACATCCAAGTACAACTTAGACTATGCTCAGCAATTAGTCAAAGGGGGAGGCCAGTATAAGAAGGGCAGATAGCCAATCCCAAGACAGGGTTGTGTGGGAATTCCTCCAATGCCAGAGCAGAGAGACAGAGCTGCAGTGATTGCAAGCACAAGTGATAGTGTTTGCAAATCCAAGGGAAGGTTTGTCTGAGAGCTCACCAACTCTGCAAGAGTGAGCTCCAGCCAAACCCAGGAACAGATTCCTCCCATAGCTACACTCCAAAAATTAGAGTACTAGCCCTTTCCTAGTTCAAGTTATCCACTTAATTGAAGGGGCTGTGTGATGTGGGTTGCGGTTTGACCTTTAATCGGTCTGGGTTACAAGCCGGCATACAATGTATCCGTCCTGGCTTTGATTGGTAACCGCAGACGCGCGCCACCACTTCACCTCAAGTGGATAACGAGTCAGCCGGATATATTGTAGCAAGAAGGTACTTCAGCTAGTCCGCAGACCACTTATTCAATTGACTTTGCGATTTTGACCCCCTTTGACCCCCTTTGGGTTTTTAACCCCTTCAGTCCCAACAAGGTTTAGGGTTAACCAGCTGGGCATAATAACTTTATTATTGGCCTGGTTAACCCCTCCACCACCACACCCCATGGCTACTAAATCTACCCTATGGACTGGCAGTAAACCCTGGTGTTCACAGGTCTGCCAGTAGTTATCATGGGGTTTTCCCCCTTCATCCTTTGCAATGATTTTTTTCTATCAGACTTTAGTGCATGAGGCCCAAAGTCGGGTGCCAATGTACTGATTTTATCACAGCTTTGTGAGTCGGCCCCTAAGTCTCCTATAAGTTTTCACGCCACATAGTCTATGTTCATAAAAAATAAAGAGACAAACTGGAAGATTTCAGCTTTTATTAAATGTAAAAAAAGTATTACAAGTTAGGACTTGCCATTACTGTTACCATTTGCTATTTGGTTTAAAATCTAGTGTCATTTTTTTAATAGCTGCTTGAGGTTTCACTTCACTCTATATACAGGTAGAATTAAGAGAAGAGACCTTAGCCGTTTTTTTTTAAATTGTTGTACTAAAACTGCACAAGCTGCCTCTTAACAGCATGTCAAATATGGCCCTTAGATTGGAAGCGCTATGGAACAAGGAATTCCTTCTCCCAATGTTTACTTATTTTATATCTTATTTACTACGAGCAGTACTTACATGGTTGGCATGCTATATAATGATATACATAAAAAAATACTTAGCAGCCTAAATAATGACAATGAACTTTCTGCACAGTGAAATTCTGTCTTGATGTATGTAACAGTGTTTCCCCCCTCCCTCCCCCCCCCCATCACAAATCGGGGCCATTACTGGGTGTGATAATGTGGTGTTGATATCAGTTCAACTATAGATGTGAGTGAACGAATGTGCGACGTACGGTTTCATACCTAATGGCTTATTGGGGGAATTAGTACCTAGAGTTAACCTTTCAAATGACTGTGATTACCTTCTGTTTTGCTAGTCAGGTTGTAAGAACGGTAGTCCCTCCCCCAAAAACAGTAATCACCCAGACCTTTCAATTACTTCAAGCAGGTGAAAATGGTGTCAACAAAGTTGACCGTAAGATGACCCTGTAATTTGGGTTTGTGCTGAACCCCACCCCCTCTGTTGACGTGTATGCTGTGATGACATATTCATTGCAGCTGCTTTAACACAATGGTAGAGGAGCAAAATATTCATCTGAAGTGTGCAAGTTATGAACACAATGACATAACATATGCTACGTGTGCCTCATTATTCTGTCTGTATATGACATTAAGCAAAAAAGGACCTTTTAATAAACAACAAGACATTTGTTAGCGCAAGTGATGTTTGTTGGCCGTTTCATGCAATATATTCGATGCATGATTTGAAGAGGCAGTAATGTCGTGTTTGTAGGAGTTAAATAAATAATATACACATTAATATTATATATATATATGTTCTGCACCAGTACCTAGTAATATTTTCTCATTAGCATGTCTTACACATGTGTGCTACCCTGTTGTTCCCCATCTTCGCCCACCATAAATTGCTTCCACTGCAGCAAAGGATTGTGGGAATTCACATGCAAATGAGCACGCAATGCCACGTGGTATATGAGTTACTGCTTTTAGTAGGACTACAACATATATGTATATTTTGATATATATATATAGAGAAACAGACATACAGTACCGACACACTTTATTCGAGTGTGGCCGGTACCGCAAGCCGGGAGATTTCCCGGCTTGCTAGTGGCCGCCCCAGATGGGAGCGGGGATGTCCCTCCGGACCCCGCTTCCCCCTGTCACCACTTACCTTCTCCCCACCGCTGTCCCCGCTGCCTGCGCGGGAGGAGGGGGGGAGCGGGTGGTGGTGCTGGTCGCGGTCTTTCCTCTGTTCTGACCTCTCCTCCCCTCGTCTGTGTAGAGTGAGAGAGTGTGCGTGTGTATGTACAGTATACAGTATATGGGAGAGAAACTGTGTGTGTGTATATGTGTGCTGTGTGTGTGTAAGTGTGTCTAAGTGTGTCTAAATGTGTGTAAGTGTGTCTAGATGTGTGTAAGTGTGTGTAAGTGTGTCTAGGTGTGTATAAGTGTGTGTAAGTGTGTGTAAGTGTGTGAAAGTGTGTGTAAGAGTGTGTAAGTGTGTGTAAGCGTGTGTAAGTGTGTGTAAGTGTGTTTAAGTGTGTGTAAGTGTGTGTAAGTTTTTGAAAATGTTTGAAAGTGTTTGAAAGTGTGTGAAAGTGTGTGTAAGTGTGTGTAAGTATGTGTAAGTGTTTGAAAATGTTTGAAAGTGTTTGAAAGTGTGTGAAAGTGTGTGTAAGTGTTTGTAAGTGTTTGTAAGTGTGTGTAAGTGTGTGTAAGTGTGTGTAAGTGTGTGTAAGTGTTTGTAAGTGTATGTAAGTGTGTGTAAGTGTGTATAAGTGTGTGTAAGTGTGTGTCGGTGTGTGTTTAAAACATCACCAGTAGAATTAAAAATACAGAAAATGCACAATCGTACAGTATTAACACATTTATTGATACATTGTACAATAAAGTACTGTATTTAAAACACCAATTGTCGTGTTGTTCATTTCTCATAAATACTGTACTGTAAATAAAGTACTGAACGTTAAATAAGTTTTTGCTCAACACACAAAAAACACATACATACAGTACCGACACACTTTATTCGAGTGTGGCCGGTACCGCAAGCCGGGAGATTTCCCGGCTTGCTAGTGGCCGCCCCTCGGCGTGCCGCGCGTCATAGACGCACGGTCACGCGTCTTCGGGAGCGTGCGCCCCCTGCACGTGCGTCCAGGGGCTCCCTGAGGGAGCATATACAGACGCCGTGATCCATGAGATCCAGAGATTCAGTGATGTTCTTCCTTTGAATGTCCCTCATTCAGTCATAAAGGATACAAATTTCCGAGGATACACCATCCCCAAAGTAATTGTCTTTGTGCTTGTCCTGGCACTATTTAATAGAGTTGAGCGAACCAGTTCCAATCCATTTCCCATTTCCCGGAATTTCCCGTTTTTTTTAGAAAAAATCAATCCACGAATTGGGTGCTAAAAAAATGAAAGGATTCATCTGAATCCTCCATTAGTGTCATGCTGTTCTTCCCGCAGACCAGACTGAGGTGGAAAGTGAGTAACCACGCACCCACAGTAGTGAGAACGTGGGCGGAGTGTGGATTTGGTAGCGTGGTCAAGGCCAGGGGTATCAGGTTAGGTAGGGTACTTGCCAGATCCGGGCGTAGAGAAGGTGCCATAGTAGAGTCCGAAGCCAGAGGTCGAGGGTAACAGAGTTCCGGGTAGTAGATGTCCAAGTGCCGAGTTCGAGGGGGTCCGAGAGTTAAGCATGGTCGAGTGGAAGCCGAGTTCGTAGTGCCTGAGAGGGTAGGAAGACAAGCCGGTTCGGTAACGAAGCTGAAACAGAGAGAGAGCTAAGCACAGCATGAAACAGCACTAGGCAGACAAACTATACAGAGTGAGATTGGAGAGGAATCACAGGGGTAATAAATTGAGGAGAGCCAATGGGAGGAAGGGGCAGAGCAGAGATGCGCCCAGGAGCACTTTGTGATAGGGCAGGGGTTAATGGCCTGGTTTGCTGCAGGTGTATGGTAGGAGGACGTGAGCCTGAGAGCAGAGATGGCCGGGGGGTGGAGTTACACGGCCGGTGCAGTGCATAAATTAAGTTACATAGTTACATAGTTACATAGTAGATGAGGTTGAAAAAAGACTTAGGTCCATCAAGTTCTCCGTTATGGAGCTGTTTTAGTTTTAGTGTTAGATCAGTGCTATCAGTTACACAGTTTAGATATGTATTAATAGTGAGGTTTGAATATATGTAACATCTATGCTACACGCTTCTTAATCATCACAGTGCTCTACACCCTAGCAGTGGGGGTCCATTATTGTGGATCCTTGCTGCAGTATATGCTGTGATACTCCATTATAAGTATATTTATACATCAACCATTTATACACAGCGTGGTGTGGTTAATGCAACATCTTAGCATTGTGCCCTATTAATACTGTATTGCACATCAATATGTGTTCATAGTATGTTCTCTGAGAGTTTATTCAATTTGGCTCTCCCTCATCCAACTGTTTTTAACTCTTGATATTGGTGGTTATTTCCACCTCGCTGATCTGCAGTCTCTATCCCTACCATCTCATTGCTAATAAGCATATGAGTGGCAATATATATCTCAGGGATTTTCACTGCTCTGTTTAATTTTGTTTAATATATTTTTATTACACTTACACGAACACTTGATAATATATGTTTTAAGTTATTAGCAATAAAGGTTAAATTTTATGGAATAGAGGTGTGCATTTAAGTGAATTTTCCTTGGTACACAATCATTTTGTGTCCCCTTTTTTACTTATTCACTTTCAGTTCACAGTTTGCACCCACTCATAATTATCGAATGACTGTTTTGTTAATTAGCAAGATTTAAGTTGATCACTCCCTACCCCCCTTTGTTTTTCCTTCCCATGTAAACTTATTTGGTATATCCCTGTATACCTTTCTCATCTAAAAAGATGTCCAACCTTTTTTAGAACAAATCTATTGTATCTGCCATCACAGTCTCCATGGGTAATGAATTCCACATTTTAACTGCCCTTACTGTAAAGAACCCTTTCCTTTGTTGCTGGTGAAATTTCCTTTCCTCCAACCTCAAGGGATGGCCCCGAGTCCTTTGTACTGCCCGTGGGATGAATAGTTCTTTTGAAAGCTCCTTGTATTGTCCCTGAATATATTTGTATATAGTTATCATATCCCCTCTTAGACGCCTCTTTTCTAATGTAAATAAATCTACTTTAGCTAGCCTCTCCTCATAAGTTAGAATGTCCATCCCATTTATTAATTTGGTGGCTCTTCTCTGCACTCTCTCTAGTTCCATAATGTCTTTTCTTAGGATTGGTGCCCAAAATTGTACTCTATATTCAAGGTGTGGTCTTACTAATGCTTTGCAAAGGGGCATAATTATGTTTACTCCCCTTCCATCCATTGCCCGTTTGATGCAAGATAAGATCTTGTTTGCCTTTGCAGCTACTGCATGACATTGAGCACTATTGCTAAGCCTGCTGTCTACAAGCACTCCTAAATCCTTCTCCATCAAGGATTCCCCCAATATATCTCCATTTAATTTGTAAGTCGCCTTTTTATTCTTGCATCCCAAATGCATAACCTTACATTTATCTGTATTAAACCTCATCTGCCATTTACCTGCCCACGTTTCCAGTCTCTCCAAGTCCTTCTGAAGAGAAATTACATCCTGCTCTGATTCTATTACCTTACACAATTTAGTATCATCAGCAAAGATGGAGACTTTGCTCTCGACCCCAACCTCAAGGTCATTAATAAACAAGTTAAAAAGCAGGGGACCCAGTACCAATCCCTGAGGTACTCCACTCACGACTTTAGCCCAACCTGAAAAAGTTCCATTTATGACAACCCTCTGTTGTCTGTCCTTTAACCAGTTTTCAATCCAGGTGCATATATTATTACTGAGTCCAATTGTCTTTGTTTTGTACACCAACCTCTTGTGTGAAACCGTATCAAAAGCCTTTGCAAAATCTAAGTAGACCACTGCATTACCCTGGTCTAAATTCCTACTTGCCTCCTCAAAGAAACAAATAAGGTTAGTTTGGCAAGATCTATTCTTCATAAATCCATGCTGACTATTACTAATAATTTTATTATCCATTAGGTATTCCTGAATATTATCCCGTATTAAACCTTCAAGTAGTTTCCCCACTATTGAAGTCAGGCTAACAGGTCTGTAATTTCCCGGTTGTGATCTACTGTAGCTCCCTTTTTAAATATAGGCACCACATCTGCTTTACTCCGATCTTGTGGTACTGAGCCTGTGGAAATGGAGTCCTTGAATATTAAATATAATGGTTTTACTATTACTGAGCTTAACTCCTTGAGAACTCTTGGATGCATGCCATCGGGGCCAGGTGCCCTATTTACTTTAATTTTGTCAAGTCGCTTATGAACTTCTTCCTCAGTTAACCAATTGTTCATAAATATTGAGGTTGTGGTTTCCTCCAGCGGCACGACTATTGAACTTGATTCTTCCCTGGTAAACACAGAGGCAAATAATTTGTTTAATACCTCAGCTTTTTCCTTATCTCCAATAATCTGCCTACCCATCTCACACTGAAAGGGTTCTATGTTTTAATTTCTCATATTTTTGTTATTAAGGTACTTAAAGAACTTTTTAGGGTTGACCTTACTTTCTATTGCAATCCTTTTTTCATTATCCATTTTAGCTAATTTGATTGCCCTTTTGCAATTTTTGTTACATTCCTTATAATTCTGATACGATGTCTCCATCCGTTCTGACTTAAAGAATCTAAACGCCTTCCTCTTCTTGTCCATTTCCTCCCCTACCTGTTTATTTAGCCACATTGGTTTTGACTTATTTCTTTTATACTTATTACCCAAGGGTATACACTGATAAGTGTGCTTTTCTAACAATGTTTTAAAGACTGCCCATTTATCTTCTACATTTTTCCCTGCAAAGACATCATCCCATTGTATTACTACTAGATTAGACCTCAGTTTATTAAAATCTGCCTTTCTAAAGTTTAAGGTCTTTGCTGAACCCAAGTAATCTGTTTTTTGATAATTTATTTCAAATGAGACCATGTTATGATCGCTGTTACCCAAATGTTCCAGGACTTGAATATTTGTTATTTCTTCTACATTGTTTTATATGACCAAATCCAGAACTGCCCCTCTCCTGGTTGGTTCCTCAATAATTTGGGTCATATAATTGTCTTTAAGCACCCCCAAAAACCTGTTTCCTTTTGTTGTAACGCTAATCTCATTGCCCCAGTCTATGTCTGGATAATTAAAATCCCCCATTATGCAAACATGACCAGTTTGGATGCCTTTTCCATTTGCAAAAGTATTTTAGCTTCCTCAATCTCACAGATATTTGGTGGTTTATAGCATATTCCCACAAACATTTTCTTTATACTTTTACCTCCACTGCTAATTTCTATCCACAAAGTCTCTACATTTTCATCATTCCCTTCATAGACATCATCCCTTATAATAGGTTTTACATCCGGTTTAACATATAAACATACTCCACCTTCCCTTCTATTTGTTCGATCCTTCCAAAAAAGAGAATAACCCTCTAAATTAACTGTCCAGTCATGGGTTTCATCCCACCATGTTTCAGTAATGCCTATGATATCATACTGCTCCCTCGCAGCTATTAATTCAAGCTCCCCCATTTTATCTGTCAGGCTTCTTGCATTAGCAAGCATGCATTTAAGTTTTTTTCAGCCTGTACTATTATCTTATCTGCTCCTTCCTTTCTGCTCCCACTTGGTTTAGTCTTTAGAAGTCTTCTAGTATTATCTGTATTTACTATGGGTGTCTCACTGCTTGTCAAACTTGCACTTGCCCCCATTCTACCTCCATACCACCTTGTATCCTCATCTATTCCATTTAGTTCATTATCTGTTTCATTCCCCTCCCCCCTCCATCCTAGTTTAAAATCTCCTCCAACCTTTTTAACACTCTCCCCCCTAGCACAGAAGATCCCTCTTCATTGAGGTGCAATCCGTCCCTATAATATAGATGGCACCTCTCAGAAAAGGAGCCCCAGTGCTCTAAAATCCCAAACCCCTCCTACCTGCACCACTTTCTTAGCCATGAATTAATCTCCCTGATCTCTGACTGTCTCCCTGCGGTAGCGCATGGCACTGGTAGTATTTCAGAAAATACTACCTTGGAGGTCCTTGCCTTAAGCATGAATTGAATCCGAAATTTGCACCGCAGAGTGTTAAAAATCCACACTCGGATTGTTAAAAACCTGTTCTCTCCCCCTTGGATTTAATATGAGAAAAAAAAATTAACAATCTGATCACGGATTATTAATCCGCCATGTGGATTGTCAGTGATAAAAAAAACATCCAAACAAGGTGTCACACCCGTTTGGGGACTGATCTGCATGCCAAAGGAAACGTTAGATCCGAAGCGGATCCTAATTGGCATAAATGTTTTGCTCATCTCTACTATTTAACGTCTTCATACTGCGGGCATGTGTACTAGAGGGATACCCCCGCATCAGCTGGATATGTAATGTGTTATGATGGTGCTCCCTAGGTAGAGAACTGAATATAAGCACAAAGAAAATGTAACCTAGTAAGGGCACTCAATCATAACCTGGATGTATTGCGATAAATTTAGACAAATGTATTTATTAATATCCAATTAAAATAAGGGTTGTTAAAATGACCATTAAACATAAGTGTTATCCTGTAATTCAGACCCTACATAAGTGTCCAGGATACAGAGAAGAGTAAAGGGGTATTAGAAGCCCTATCACTTGCTGTGTCTGGAAAATGTATCCAGAGACCAACAAAGTGGTACTAAAAGCCCACTGTCCTTACAATAAGAACAATTGATGGTATCTGAGCAGTGACAAACTATTGCAGCATGTTCCCTAAAGAGGATTGGTACATCCTGTATAGGGGACCTTTGTCAGGTCTGCCTAATTGTGACCCTCTACAGTATAATTACTGTTAAGTTCACACCATTAGGTATGATAGCCAGCATACAAACAAGACAGATGATGTATTTGTCCACAGAGTAAGTGTAACTGGTGTATACAAGTAATAAAGCACCTAATTAAATTAAAATTGATAGCTGCAGATGACAGGTTACCGTACTCATAGATAGTGCTAAATATACAGTGTGGTGGCGTCCTGGATATAATCTACTAGTGTAGCAATGTGTGTCCTACTGCTCCAAGCATGTAGCTGTAATGCACCAGAAACGCACTACCACATATAAACTGGCAAGCTGGTGTGCAGGAGTTGTTGTTTTGACTTTGAAGTGACCCCAGGTGAACTGCTGTTCTCACCAACCAAATCGCTCTAATGTCGGGTACATGCACACGTAAACAACCTCCCGTGCCCTAAGGTAACCTGCCAGTGCGTCCTGTTGCCTAAAAGACTCATATTGAGTGGTGTAAAATCCCTGCAGACAATGAGAAGTGCTCCGGGTCCAGGCACTGTTTTTGTGACAACACTTGCTGCAATAAGCAGTGAAAGTTACTAGCCCTATACTGTATGCGCCCTTAACCCGTCATTCTAGTACTAATGTACAAAAACATAGAACTGCAGCACGCAGGCAGGTGCCCATACAAGTGATGTTGGCTACTTCCCAGCTGGAGGCTTGGGACTCCTGCGCGTGCACCTGTTGTCATAATGCGGGCTGTAAGACATTGTGATCAGTTCAATTAGACTCCTCTGCACTTCAATACAATTGCTTTGCAGGTTGTCTTTATGGTGATTCTGCACTTTCATAACTACATTTTTTACCTGCTACATTCCTGTGCAATGCAGTTTAACGGATATATACATGTTTTTAAATGGATAGGGAAACACAGTTCTGTACCTTGTGTAGCCCTGTTTCCTAGTGAACACAGGCCGCTACCGTATGCTGTATAACCTGTAGGCTCACAGGGCCTAAGCGTCTGTCACGGAGAGCCCGGGGCACGCGCAATACTTGTTACTTGGTGCAGCGCCTCCACCTGCGACAGCTTCCGCCAGAGGGGAAGTGGTTCTTCGCAGGACACTTATGTACATCAACACACACACACAGCAATATAATCAACCAATACCTTTACTAGCATGAATGGAAATTGCGTAGCCTCCCTCTCTCTCTAACAGGTGTCCCTCACTAGAGGGGACACTATACACTGCGTCTAGCAGGACGCTCACTTCCCTCCTTCACTGGGTGATCCCACCCCGTGTCCAGTTCCCTCGTGCAATATCCCTACCACCCTCAAGTGAGACAATGAACATGTGTGTGTGACTGCGCAGCCACTGTGTCCTGAATAAATGGTGATACAGTTGGTGCACTTGTAGTTTATCTGCCGGGCCCTCCAGTACCCGGTCCTGCAACAGTCTTCACAAAGGATCGGTGTGGAGCCGAGGTGACGTCAGCCATAGGCGTCCGGGGCGATCCCACCCAGACGCGCATCAGCACAGCAGCGGAGTCTGAGCCCAGACCTTCCGCGGAGTAGGTAATGTCTCTGTTAGCGATACGTACACAGTAAGGGAACCGGAACCTATCTAGGGCCAGTCCCTATCTAAGCTTCACACTACAGGGGCTCAGGGCCTACAGTATCTGGGCCTGGGGTATAAGGCCTAGGTAGAAGCTGGATGCCTCCCTACACCGGAGATCCTTCTCCTTCCTCCTCCCGCTAGCTCTGAACAACGTGCGTGCCCTTCGACCACTTTTCCTCCCTCACTCACGCTTGATTGGTCCTCGCGCGTCACGGCTCTCGCGGGGCTGCTGGGACCCGCTCCCTTCCTATCAGAGCTCTCCTCCTTCGCGGGCTTTGGCAAATATGCCCGCGCATGCGCAACCTCCTGCCGGGCCGGTCCTGCGCCTGCGCCAACCTTCAACATGGCGACTCTCTCTGCGCGGAACCTTCGATATCGGAGTGTTCCCTGTACTGCGGCCCTTCCCACCCCACAACAACAACAACAACTGGTTGTATGGGGATCCCGGCTACACTTGTGTACTCAATTGAGTGTCATTATGTAATAAAAAAACTGTTAGCGGTTGTCACACATTTCAATAAAGAAAACTTCACCAATAAACTTACAGTATCATTAATTCCCCTACCTTTAGGAATAAAAAAAACAAAGCCATATCAAGGGCAATTCTTGGGGGATCATACTACAAATACTGCCCTAAATACATTTCTCACCCATATACAGGGTACTGATGTCTATCCGTTGCTGTGCTCTGTTCTCTGGGACCCCAGCCAATTTGCCACTCCTAACAAATTCAATCCCGGCCACTTTCTGGATGACAATGGCTGCTTCAAGAAAAGTGACGCCTTTGTGCCATTTTCCACAGGTAAAATACTTTGTTGCACAAGATCAGCTTAGGGTCAGGAAATTCTGTTTACTGTTTAAGGACATTACATACAGTACAGTTATGAGGAATGCCATTAAATGCAATGCTAAATCTGATGATGTACTGTAAGGCTTCAATAAGATAAAGTTTTACACAGAGCTTCGCTCAGTTACCCTGTACCTGATGCTACAATTTCTTGTCAGGAGTAACAGCAAGACTAGATATTTCCCTGAAAAATGCTATTAGTTCTGTATACACTAGTACTGTACATCCATTACTTCTAAAACTCTAATGCAGGCCCTCATTTTATCCCGTCACGACTATTGTAACCATCTACTGTGTGGCCTTGCTGCCTCTCACCTGTTTCCCCTACAATCAACAGTGGCGGCCGCCTTTATCCTCCTGTGGCTTTTTTTTCTTCAGTTTTCTCGCGCCACGGGCGCTTTCAATGATAAGCGCCATTAGCGCTTGTCTGATGATGCGGCCGCCGCACGGGAAACTCTGAGAGAAACGGAAAAAATCCCCGCATTTTTCCGGGTAAGTAGGAGGATAGGAGGGGCCGCAGCAGTATGCTAACCAATGCTGCTAAAATCATGTTACTCTCTCCTAACTCTGGGCCTCATGCAGTAAGCGCCGAAAAAGTGCTCTCGGCAGGGGTTCAATATCGGCATGATTTTGGCGATTTGCCCTCGCAGTATTCAGGAAAGGCCGAATCCCTGGCAAATCAATGTGAAAGCAAAACGCCGAGTAGCCGGTGGCGAGACAGTCTGTCTCCCGATAACCTGGTGATACGCCGTCCCCTGCCGAGATGTCAGCAGAGAGAGATCCGCCACTCTCTCTGCGCAAACATCGGCAAGAATAAAAATATATCAAAACAATTTTTACTTATAGCTTAGATCTGCAGGAGGTGTCCGGAGCTGAACCACATTGGTTTCAGGTCCGGGGACCCCATGCTTCCCGAGATACAGGCCCCTTTATGAGGTGCTGGTATCCCTCTGCATTTAAATGTCCTGATCACGTGACCGCGGAATGTAAACAAAGCAGAGGGATACCGGCCCCCCATAAAGGGGCCTGTATCTCGGGAAGCAGCGGGTCCCCGGACATAAAATCAAAGCGGTTCAGCTCAGGAGATCCTCTGCACATCTACACTGAGTAAAACACATATATAAATAAACAATCATTCCTTACCTTTGCGGCTATCTGCTATGGTAATGAAGCAGCATTAATGTATTTTTAATAATAGTGAACAGGAGCAGGGGGTCCCCTGAGCTGAACCACATTGATTTGTGGCTCAGGGACCTCCTGCTTCCCGAGTTACAGGCCCCGGTATGGGTCATCGGGTGCCAGTGTCGCTGCCATCTTTATAGAGCTGACGTCGCGTCTTGGACGCTATAAAGATGGCGGCAACATTGGCCTCCGATGCCCCATACTGGGGCCTGTAACTCGGGAAGCAGGGGTCTCTGAGGCAGAAATCGTTGCGGTTCAGCTAAGGGAACCCCCTGCTCTCGCACAAAATTATTAAAATACATTAATGCTGCTTCATTACCATAGCGGATAGCCGCTAAGGCAATGAAGGGGTTAAGGCATAATAGCATGTTTATTGGGGACAATTGCCCCCAATAAACATTGCAATAAACAACATACATCCCCTGTGCCCCCAACAACCCCTATACCCGCATTACATATATTACATTTTTGGGATGCACCGCAATGATACTAGAGGCCGGCGGTGGCCCTCGGGTGTTCCCCGCAGGCCTGCAGTACCAATTATGTGCCCCCCAAAAAAAATCCAACAATAAATACACCCCCCTCTAACACATACAGTACAGTACAGTAATGTGCAAAATTACTATTATCCACATATGGATAATAGTGAATGAGCCCATCTAAAATACATAAAGAACAATAAATACATTAAATACAAATTGCACTCACCCATGTCCATCTGCCACGGTGAAGGCCATCCTCATCTTCATAACTGTCCATGTCCACTCTGATGCTGCAAAACATGAACAAGAATAAAAACAGCCAATGTAATGTCCACAAACCCCTTAATCACCATAGCAGTTATTAACGCTACAGTAATTAAGGAGTTAACCCACCTTCACCCACCACTTGGGAGGCGTAAATACCCTCCCCCACTACCCCCCCACCTCGTGAAGCCTAACCACCCTCATACACTACCCAGCCGGGAGGCCTACCCACATACCTTTGGGACCAATACCCCCTTCCCCCACCCCCAGTACCCACAATAAAAGCAATACACAGCCCCACAATAAACATCATTATATTTATTACATAGATAACCCACCCCCTGTGCCCCCCCCCATAAATACATGATTTATTATTTTACATACAGGGTTAATACCCCACGCCCACGGGAGTTCCCGGTGGGCCTGATGGGTCACCTCACAGACCTACAGTAGCCCAGCACCATGTTTCAAACAGGATCTGGAGGGCTGTGGGTGGACCCCGCCAGGTGCCATGGTCCACCAGGTGGTCTCCGTGGGTCACCGTGGGCCATAATGGGGTCCCCACGGGTAGGCCTGTGTCTGTCTGGTGGGCACCGGGTCAGACCCACAGGTGTCTGAGGGGCCTCGGGTGCTTCACATGGGGATCTTGGGGCCCTCGGGTGGTCCCTATGGGTCCATAGTGCCCCCACAGATGTGGGGCCACCGGTTCTTCCCAGCAGGTGTCCCCCGTGGACCCGGCAGTTGTTTACCCGTGAAAAGTCCGAGGAGACCTCAGGTGGTCTCCATATGTCTCCCGCAGACCTGAGGAAACAACCCTGTATGTAAAAATAAATAAACATGTCCTATACATTAAATACATCAATCCCCCCCCCAACACAAACAGTACAATAATGTGCAAAATAACTATTATCCAGATAGTGATAATAGATTATTTGCCCATTATTAAACACATTAAGTAGCATAATAAATGAAATCAAGTTCTACTGACCTGATCAATATGAAGCCCCCTCGACAGCAAAATCCGTGTCCTCCGTTGCCAATAAAATACATAGCAAATACATTACTATTACATTCTGATATCAATTAACCCCTTAATCACCTTATCGGATAATAACCGCAAAGGTAATTAA